>VOMN01101083.1:0-11826 GCA_014899125.1 Orchestia grillus
AACCCAACGGTAAAACGTGTTGGAATGAATAAAGGTTCTCTCGGTTACGAGGCCAGCACGCTAGCAGTACGCCATGGAGCCCTGCGTGAACATTAGATGAACTGTACAGTAAACTAATAGGCACACTTTTATTTTCAGCAAGAATTATCTTATACATTTAATAGATTTGATGTAACATATTTTGCAGCATTATTTTAAAAATTTCCCCTTAATTTAAAACAAAATCATAATAGTGTCTGTTTTAACTCAGCGAAGAGTGAAACTTACTATGGTATTCTGTAATTTATAACAAAAAATGATGCGAATACCATCAGAGAAGATTATTTGAGTTAAGAAATTTTTGAAAACTACTCTTATAATCAGATGTAAAGCAACATTGTTTTTTTAAATCTTAAGAAGCTAACGTCTTAACCTATTAATGCGAAATGAGGTCAACTTTAGTTCGGAATTTCAATTTCATTATCTATCGTTCAGTGTGAGCTAAATGGAAGAAATTTATGTAAACATTCATAGAAGAAATAATCAATCTACTGAAGTCTGGTTGCGCACATCACAGGGAACTCTATACGATTCATGGATGGTATCTGCAGAAATTTAGTTACTTGGTAGCTAATAGAATAATATAGAAGAAAAAAACAGGGGGCTAAATTGAGTGAATAAAATATCAGATACGAATAATAGTTGTGAAAAAAGGAATGAAAATGAAGGAGTCTTCTTTCATTCAACCAAGTTGGTATGCGGTACAACATTTCGATATTTTTACAGCACAAAATATGATATTATTCTCTGACAGGGTGCTTCTGGGCAATAATAATTATGGGATTAATTTTCCTTTTCCAAGGAAAAGGCCCATGATCTCATGAAAACCAGCTTATTCGCACGCCTGAGAATAAACTTGGGGTCCAAATAGAGGGCCAGTGCATAGCTCACTGCGCCTCAGAGCTTCCCAGGACTGTTCTGTTTCGTCCTATGATGTGGAGATAAGAAACAACTTTTTGTAGCAATATACAATTCTGATAATAGGGAGTTTGCAACTTTGAATAACAATAACTGATTTGCTTAACTTAAAAATTACAATGAAGTAATAGCTTAGTTATATGGATGTAACAAAATCATGTCCGTGAAAAAACAATGAGCGTTGAAAATCTAACCCACAAGTTTTGCTTTTTGTGGATTGCTTTAGGAATAATTTTCGTTTTGATTTTAGGGTATCAAGATAAACCTAACATGTAATTTTAATATCCAGATGAAGAAAGTGATGAACATGATTAGATGATCAAGCACGTTGGATTATTCTGCAAGCGCGGAGGTAGACCTCCCAAATGTAGCTACTCTGCAAAGTGCGTTGTCTCGTTGATGTCGCAGTTCGTATGAATTGCGGAAATTTGAGCAACAAGTTTTGTTTCATAGTTTGATAAAATACTCAAATACACAAAAGTGGTCGTTTGAACAGACGATCTATGTTTTTAGGAAAAATTTCTATTAATATATGTTGAAGACGTAGAGGTATAATACATCAATTTAAATGGGTCGGGGTCGAAGAGTCACCGGCTGTAGGGCCTGACTGTAGCGGCTGAGGTTAAAGGTACGCCGTGGGTATCGAGACTTCTATGCTGATCCAAGGGCTAAATAGCTGTCTGATTTGATGGCTGTTGTTACTGAGATGAATAAGAGAATATTTATTCCGAAATTGTTTAGTAAGATTGATAACATTCTATTTCGCCAACACTGTCGCTGGTATTTAACAAATTGTATCAGAGGATCAAAATTATATTTGAATGCTCTGTTGCATGTTCAGTAGAATCATGGTTCAGGTATTTTATAATTGATCGCTCATGTGCTACATAAATTCATTAACTCAATGCGTTTTTTCTCATTCTACACAGGTTAATGAGTTAAGTGTGTGTTTACATGCAAAATGTAGGAAGTCATGCATGTAGAGTTTAGAATATAATTTGGGTAACTCTTGCATTATATTTTTGGTGAATTGTTGAAGTATGTAAAATTGTTTTGTAGTAATTGGATTTAAATGAATTACATAATTTAGTCTAAAATTAAATAATTTTAAATAAATAATACAAATCTTTAGTTTTTTGAATTAGTAAATTTTTAAGTATATTATTTATTCTTTTTTATGGAATATTAGCATAAACTTTTTGGAAACTGGAATTATATTAATTTCAGTGATTTTAATTCATATTTATGCAATATTTCAATACATATTTACAATAAATAAAGGGCAAAGAGAGTCTGGTATTCAATATAATCTATCATCAGATAAATGGAAAAAAATCTAAATTGAAGGATATATTGTAGAGAGAGAGAATTCCTTCACCAGCACATTAAAATTTTGAAATGCAAAAAAATACAAGATAAATTATCAGTAAAAATGGTCATGTTTTATGAATAGCTAGTGAATAAAAACCTAACTGATTACTAAGAGTAGGCTTAATTTTAAAATTAAAGTTATTCTAAAGCATTTAGATCAACAAAGTTGGATGCACATTTAACTATTGAAAACTGACTAGATTTTAGTATCATATTGCAAGACTCTGCATGGTCCCACACCATTGAGTATGGCAAATTGGTCAAGTGTAAACCAGCTTTAATGCTTACCCTGCATGCTTGGGGACTCATCTTAAAATATGGAAAATCATGCCAAACTGGTTGAGTTGTAAACCTATGTCTAATTTATACATTAGGGTCTCAAACACAAAAATGTCAGGCATTGCATGCAACTTTATTAATAGACTTTTGCCTATTTATTGTAAATCTGAATATGAAACTTGATGCATATTATTATGTTTTAAGATAGTGATATTTTTACTGCAACTAATATTGGTCATGATTGCACTACAATAGTTATGTAGAAAATGATCTAATGTAAACTTATTTAATCTTTCCTAACTAAATGTAACTTTATTTAATATAATTAAGCTTTCTCAATCACCACTTTTAAATGAAAAAAATATATATTGCTGGCAACTGGGGCCTTGATGTAGATTTTAACCAATATGCTACTTTGTGATGCTTTTTTTAAGGTACCTATTTTTTGTTGTAGACAAAATTTAGGTAATTGTGTATCTTCACTCATAGTTTCGATTGTTACTTGTTTTTCAGATAATTAAATATACTTTTATGTAAGTTTTTCAATCTTTTTTCAGATTTGACTTTGGCTAAGTTCTTAAATTTCAAACACTTTATTAATAGGAACAATGTTTAAACTTAGCCTTCTTATGTTTATTGCTGTTGCCCATGTGGTGGATGGTATAGACCTAATGGAAAGCAGCTGCATGGATGCTAAGCATCACAAGGTGCAACCAGGACCTGAAAGTGATCTTTTTCTTCAGGTAGGTAACATCATGATGAATTCATTATCTATGGTGAAACTTTGATCTGTAGACACACAGATTGATTTTTATGTAACTTAGTTAATTACTACCTGTATTTTTTGTAAAATTGACTGAGTATTAATTATTTTTATGGGAAACAAAAAGTGTTCTTTTATTTTTGTTAAATCAATTGTTCTCAGACTGTGTTGAACAAATTTACTGAGATAACAATGGTTCTATTGCATGGTAAACATTTAATCATTTTCTTATGTTGTTGATTTGAATTCATTATTACCTACTGATTTTGAGTTAATGATAAAAGTTCTAGGTAATTAAATTTGTCTATACATTTTGTGCAATCCTGGTTTGTAGACATCTTTAATAAAGTTCTTATCCTAAAATGTTTATAAATTCAGATTACATCATAGGTATAGAGAATTAAATAGGTGTGACCATTTAAAATTTTAAGAAAACTGTAAATTGTCTATATCCATGGTGCAATCTTGGTTCATAATCTTTGATCAATTCTTACCTTAAGATGTCTTGTTAAGCTGGTATATTGTTTATGACCATGTCCTAATTAAACCTAATAAACCTAATTAAAAATGTAATAAATTTTTTTTTTCATAACTTAATTAAAAATGTAATAAATTTTTGTTGTAAAATAATTGTTATTGAAAAAATCTTTTGTAATGGAAAAATCACTAAGTATGAATATTTTAAAAAGTTTTCCCAGTTTATTGTACAAAATTCATTGAAGAAAATCAACAAATGCTGAGGAAAAATTATTTAAGTGAGGTAGTTACTGTAGAACACTTGATCAAAGCACTTGTATTTTGAAAATTTATTTTGCTTGTTTTTGTATTGTGCATTTTTGCTATTATTTTTTAAATAAAAAATAATGGTAAATTACAACTTTTCCCAGACAAATGTACTATTTGTTAGAGCATTTATTTGAATGTTAAAAAAAGTGAAATGCAGTTACATTGAACTGATTAAATTCCATATGTATAAATTGAATTGTGGTTGGAGTTACTAAAAAATTCTGTTAATTTATTACTTTATAATATAAAGAGAGCAATTTCAAAAGTGTTAGACAATGTGCCTTCTGTAGAATGGAAGTAAGTTGTGCAAGCACTATTTATAATGATAATGTTTATTTCATTTGAAAATTCTCAAATCAAGTAAAATTAAATCAATAGTACAAAATTGAAAGTGAAAGAAAAAACATCTACTGTAATTTTAGAAGAAGATCCAAAAATAAATGTCTGTATTTTGCATTCTTTAATACTACACAAAATCATTTGACCTTATAAATTCATCAGTACATCAACTATTTTCTGATGAGAATTTAATTGATATACTGAGATATCATGTCTTATCCATTTTCTAAAAGGTACAATTTTTGAAACGGTTACTGTATAATTATTGTGCAGTAATTTTAGAATATTAGGTAGTCCAAGAAGTTATTTGGGTGTTGGAGCAAAGGTAAGCATCTGAGAAATGCAAGTGAACTTTTTCTCAATCCTATCCTTCAGCATTGGTGCAGTTTAGATTCATATACCAAGAGTGCTAGGTAAGATGACCAGTAGATTTGTTTTATGCTATAACATCTTTTTCTTTTAGATTATAGGTTGATTATTTTATACAAGTTTTTCAGGTTTTTGCTAATTTTTATTAACTATAAAGCTCTTCAGTATTGTGTTGATGACCAAGGAGTAAATGGTATGTTAATGGTATTCTTAAAATTTATTTCACATTGTTGTGGCTAATTTCTTATTTTAACTTGCTATATAAGTTTAAGATTTTCAAATTTTTCTAATTTTAAGTTTTTCATGCTATCAATTTGGTTTTGAAAATATTTTCAATGGTGAGAAAACTGTAAGGATGTTTAGCTTTTGATTATGTTTAGATAATAATTACTTGAATTGAAAACAATATTTTTTAATATATTTATCATATGGCATAGAAGTAACTTTCATGTGATGTGAAATGCACAAAAGTAAGAACCAGAACATTCAGTATAGATGCCAAGTTTTCTGGTTTCAGTGTGCATCCGATACCACTTAATTTGCTGACATTTTTCCCTTATTATTTGTGGGCAGTGTTCACCTTGGCGCAACCACTCCTGCTGCACTGCTGAGACCTCCCGTGCCATTCATGAGGCAAGCCACCACCCACTGAACTACAACCACTGCTCTCACATCCGCCCGCTTTCTGATAAATGCCGCCGACACTTCACTCAGGATGATTGCTTCTATGAGTGCTCACCTAATGTGGGACCCTGGCTTGTTAAGGTCAGTGGAGATGAATGCTGTGGTGCGACTTGATCTACCTTGGCACTTGATGTGCAATTTGTTTGTTTTGTTGCATGATAATACTTGCTATCATCAGTTGATGTACAATTAGTGCATTGAGAACATGTCTGTGTATAGTTAACACAAATTTTAATATCTTGCGTTTGACTATCATTGGTATGCATATATTTTTTCACTAATTTGACGGGGATGGAAGTTGAAAATTTCTTTAGTATTCATTTTCAACTAATAGTAGGAAGGCTGAAGACACAAATCTTAATAAAATATGTTTTACAAATGAATGATTAAAATAAATAAAATAAATATTTTGATTTAAGATCTATCCATTATTTAAAAACATCAGAAAGCATTTCGATGTTCAGGCACAGGCCCCTCTTGCACGACACCTATTCAACCCCACTCGAAGTATTAACTCGGCTTCTAGAATTTTCATATTTCATTGTGGGCTCATTTTGATTCTTCGCACTGCATTTAAAAAAATTGCACTCCACCTATTCGTATATACATATATATTTTGTGAGTTCCAGTATGTATGCTCTTTTCTCAGATAATGAGTGTAGCAATTCCTTGAAAACTATTTTGAGTGAAGAATTTTTATTGAAACTTGATATTTCTACCTACCTCTATAATTTGGTTTATTTGAAGACTTTAGATTTGTCACTGATAAGTTAATTAGACAAATTTGATTAAATAATAGCATGTTGGCAGGATGCCGAGAGGCCGTGGAGGAACGAGAGATTTTACGGTGTGCCACTGTGTAAGAGCGACTGTGACCAGTGGTTCAAGGACTGCAAGTATGACTACACCTGCACCGACAACTGGTCCCTCAACTTCCAGTGGATCACCATCTCCAGTGATGATGGCGTCCAACACACTGATGGTGAGACGTGTGCACTCTTATCACAGGTAGCCCAGCCTGCACTGGGTCACTATCAGTGCTGGTGATGGTGCACAGCTGACTGATGGTGAAGTGCACCATTTGCCTTTCTGAAGTTGTTGCCCTCGCTTGTCTTGATTGCAGCTTGTGTGGGATGTGAACTTAGTGACAGGGAACCCATCTCTCTGAGCCAAGAGCTAATTTTAACACAATGCATTGTGCACTTCATGAAGTGTTAGGTTACTTGTTGTGAGTGTGCACTGTTGTGGATGGCTTGAATAATTTTTATGTAACTGCTCAAGTTTTTGTTGTAATGGTAGAACTTCTAAGTCAACTGTACTGCATCAGTCATAACTATGTACTGGATTCCATAAGTGCTCTACCTTTTCATAGTCCAACATATGTAGAGTATATTTGTATTACAGAACTGCAAAACTTGTGTGGTTAGCTTGTGACTCTTGACCAAAACTGAATAATTTGTTCCAAAAGTACATGATGTAGATCGTATCACTGTAAATTCATATACATCTTACCTACTTAGAGTTACTTGGAGATGTTTGGGCCTTCACGCCCTGGCCACACTGGCGTGCCGCTGCTTTGTGTGCATGGTGTGCCTTCGCATATCCGCGAGCTGTTGAATGAGGGTTTCCCTCTGCCGTTTGATGATAGTAAGGAAGGGATGCCTATCGGGGATAGTCTGTAAAAATTTATCCAGCCTCGTCTTGAAGACGTCCAGGAAGCCATCAAACTCTCTCAGACATTTTGGCTAGAGTTGAAGAGTCTGGGTCCTATCACCAAGAAGTTCAAACGCTGTCAGCCGCCCGAGCATTGAACGTCGGCACAACACACCTCTTGTCGAAACAAATGTGCTGCTTTAGTGTAAAACTGAAAAAAAATCATGCACATGATGAGTATTTGCTATAGATCACAGACTCATCACTGAAAATATTTTTCTGCAAATTCTACGATATCATCCACTGGAACATTTAAAAGTAGAATTCGCTCACCGAAGGCCAATTAGACCGACATTCAAGCCTCCGTGATTGATGTCTGGAGAAGCTCTCTATTCTTCTGCTGATCTGTCTCTGTGTTATGGACTCCACTCAGGAGCACATTTGCTAAATGTCATCGCAATTTATCACACTGTGTGTCAGCGTCATAGAACTTTTTGATAGTAAACAGAGCTACAACTAATCTCTGACTTCACATGCTATGTCTGGCGTTCTTGACGAAGCAGAGTCCTTATCTCACCAAGTCGAAAGTGCTTTGAGGAGGTATCTCGAGTAAACCTCGAGAGACATCTTGAATGAAGGTACTCACTTCAGTGTGTACCAGAGGATCTTCATCGTCAATGGACAAGTATTGTTCACATTTTTTTCCACCTCTCCGGCCGCATAGGCTGCACAACTTTCCTGATGTAAATATGGTAAACTGCAACTTTCCCTTACTTAGAAGAACCAAGTACTTTAAGCAATACATAACTACAGAGTGGGAATGATTCAATGGAGTTGTCATAATTCAGGGCTGAATGAGCCACCTTAAAAAATTGAGAATATGAGCTCAATCCATTGTTCAGATTCAGAAGCTTATTCAGTGGTATGTTGATTCCATTTTGAAGGGAGAAAGAAAAAGAGGAGGGCACACTGTTGATTCGTGTTTCACAATCGCAGTCAATTTAATATCATAATTCTCCGTCTCATGAAAATAAACACAAATTTGTCATCACTTCTGGAAAGTATTTGGTCTTCATATTTTCCGTTCAATTCTTTCTCAGGAGCGGAGTCAGTCCGTAATGTTATTGTGTCTTTTGTTAAGAAATATTTCATTTGCTGGTCCTTAACTTTTGTAGGGCGAGATGGTGGCTTTGCAGTTGGCAAACATGAAGCAGGCGCATGCCAAACGTTTGGTGCAGTGGTTGCTTAGGTGTATCCACCTGGTAATTTTACCATGGGAGGGTTTGAAGGTCGATGTTTTTTGTACAACAAAACATCACCAGGAGGCAAAACTGCTGATCACTTCTGCCTTGTTGACTCATCTCAAGATATTTTATAATAAAAGGCTATTGTTCCTATCATTATAATTATCTCGGCAGTTCACAGCACCACACTTATTATGCGCGTTGATTGAATACGTGCACTAAAATATGAAAATTTGAAGAAATATGATAGTCCGTACAGGAGAGATCTAAGCTATGGATTTTAACTGCATTAACTCGAAAATAACTTAGGTGCGCGCAGAACTACCCAAGTTCTTGATGGTAAAGTAAATAGAGAACACACAGAACTCGAAACATTCACAAAATCCAGCCCAAAAGTAGCTGATGTCACTTCAGTGCACCTCCGTTTTGAAAGCGAAACTTCGTTTGTTTGTTGTAAAATTCAGATAAATGAGGAAATCCATGCCAGAAAAACCTAACTTGAAGATTTTAACTCGATGTAATCCTCGAAATTACTGTTCATTGTGCCTAAAGTATATATATGATGGTTGATGATAAATCATAAACACTGGAGAGCTAAAAGCAGTAGTAACGTCTCGCAACAAAAGCTACTGTAGGTGGGGACTGGCATTTGCTAGCGAAGGCTGAAATGGGCTCGTACATGTCCTTTCTTTGAGTTGTTCTTGGCTGTGCCATATATATTGAAGCTTTTCTGAAGTTTTACAGCCTGTGTTACAGCTACACAACCTGTGCCATAACCGTACAACTTGTGCCCAGGGTTGCGGTGCAAGAACAACGCCAGCTCGTGCAAAGTGAACGTGTGCCCCAAGGGCTCGACTTGCGTCACCTTTTCGCAAATGTATGGCAACTCGAGCAGCAAATTCTGTGAGACGGTGAGTCTTCTCTCCTGTTGTTCCAGAACGTCATGTGACCTGTGAGATGGTGAGACTGCCCTGTTGTTTCAGGACGTTATCTTACCTGTGAGACGGTGAGACTGTCCCATTGTTGTTTCAGGGCGTCATGTGACGTGTGAGACGGTGAGACTGCCCCATTGTTGTTTTAGAGCGTCATGTGACGTGTGAGACGGTGAGAATGGTCTCCTCTTGTTCCCGTCCTGGTGCTGGAAGACAGGAAGGCTTGTGCCAGTAAACTATAGAGCAAGTCACCCTGCGCTCCCATGCACAGGTCCTGGGCCAGCAGGGGCTCCTACGAAGTTGTTCACGTGCTTTTATTTACTAGTTACTAGTGTGGCTAGTACGTTACTAGTGTGGCTAGTACGTTACTAGTGTGGCTAGTTACGCCACACAGGCAAGCCTCGCGGATGTGTTTCGTATGTTTTCGACTTCAACTTCCATATTTATTTTGCCTATTTTTGGTTCACAGGGTCACAATTGGTACAGATCCTTGCCATGCTGTGTGAAGGAAGCTTTTCTTTGTTCAAATTTCATGTCGAAAATCTAACTCCCGCAGTTATTGAACGGTTATTCTCTAGTAAAGAACTTCTCTCTGTTGTTGGTTTATCTGAGATTCTCTGTAGAAGTACTCCTATTGTAGAGGTACAAAAGAGCAGTACTCGTGTAAATCAAGAAACCTGATGTATCAGTCACAAGAGACAATTAATTCATGAGTCACACACCTGCGCAGGTTTGGGACGGGTCGTGGCGGTACACGCCAGACGAAGAGCCCTGCATGCGCCTCTGGTTTGACGGTGGGGCACGCAACCCCAATGAGGCTGTGGCTGAGCTCTACGCCTTACACCGCCTCGCCTCCGCTGCGGCTAGTGAGGCTGCTGCTCCCGTGCCTCATTTGGCCTGCCTCGGCCTCATCTCAGTGGCCTCAGCCCTGTGGTCTCAGCGGCGCACGTGATGCAGGTGTTGACGCTCGGTGTGCAGGTGTTGACGCTCGGTGTGCAGGTGTTGACGCTCGATGTGTAGGTGTTGACGTCACTAATAAAGTTTTTCAGAAGTGTTGGACTAGAGCTTGTTAGTCTTAGGTCTTGTCGAACCGTTTTGTTGAATAATTCAACAAATTTTCTCACATGTAATTCTCATTGTAGTACTTGAAATGAACTTTATACTTTCAACAATGTCACACAAGACGATGCGTTAAAAGCGAGTTTTAGATCAAAACCTAGTTGTGTCTCATATTTCATATTCTTATATGAAATATTTGACACACGAAAGTATATGTTTTTAATTTTTATTTGGAGACAACAATACGTCGATTATGTTCTAAATTTTCGGCGAGTTTTTGAGTGTTACTCTATGCAAATTTCGCTAAGGAGGAAATTGTCGTTTTCTCCGGATAAGCAACAGTCGCCAAAGCCTACAGTTAACCCACTCAACATTTAACTATAAAATTGGCAAATGCAATACGTGCTCAGAATATTGGGGGGGCATTACAGAAACTGATCAAAAGCGAAATATCCTATTTTAGGTATTTACACTACGGAATAAGAATGAAATTATAAATCGTATCATTTGGACGTGGTTGCGTTATAACTCTTTAGTTTCTATTAGTTTTTGTGCGTCACCCTTTATAACTTTATTTAAATTATGGGCTCGATCTGATCCTGCATCACTGACGAGGGCGACGACGGTCGCTCACAGATCAGGAGCATCGAGATGAGGACGTCACGGTCTTATTGAGTTGCGTGCATCTCTGAAGAGCCGCAGCCAGGCTGTCTTTCCTCTCTGATAGTTTGTCTTCGTGGTCATTCACCTCTGACATGCGTACAATCATCCTCCTTGACCGTATAATGTGCCATTGCTATCCATTTGTGATATGCTGTTGGTAATCATTCGTAATTCTCCGTTTTTATTTTCTATGATACCCGCAGTGTGAGAATTAATTGGAAGTTTTGAGTGCAAGTATTGAGGTGTTTTCATTTTGAGGCGACGGCTCCTGGACAAGTCAGTTCTCATGCGGTGTCTGCATTAGGTACCTAAGACTTTTTAGCTTTGTCTGTTGCGGTCCCCTCAGAGTACCTGTAGCATCAGCTGGGTGTCTTGCAACGCTGTAATATGGACATGTGTGTCTAGCGTTCCCTGTTTGCGAACCGAGCCCTACCTTGCAGCTGCCTTCCAACAGTGTTACTGGCAAGTTCCGCCTCCAGCTTGTCTTCTCTGGGGAATTTTGGCTTTTTGAATGTGACACTGCAACCCGGGTAGTAATAACTCTTCATAATATCTAATTAGCGATCTGCATAATATCTAATTAGCGATCTACATAATATCTGATTAGCCAGCGACGCCGAGTACAAATGTCTACTACGATGTAGATTTGTCGCTCATGTTGTGCCTTGAAAGAATTAAGAATACGAATGTTTAATTGTCTAATGGTGCTTACCTTTCAGTTAAATAG
>VOMN01101086.1:0-30604 GCA_014899125.1 Orchestia grillus
CTGGTTCAATAAAGCGCAGGCCTGGTTCAATAAAGCGCAGGTCTGGTTCAATGAAGCTTTATTCACAGCAGAATTACACAACTCAACAATTATTTTTGTTTGAGCGGAAGCAGGAAGATCGAAACAATACATGAACAAGATTTATTAAATTTAAAA
Source organism: Orchestia grillus (assembly GCA_014899125.1). Lineage (NCBI taxonomy): Eukaryota > Metazoa > Arthropoda > Malacostraca > Amphipoda > Talitridae > Orchestia > Orchestia grillus. The sequence continues at coordinate 157 of VOMN01101086.1, forward strand.
AATTGACACGGACTACAACTTGCATTTAAAAGTGTATATGGAAAGGCGATACGAATTGAAGATGAAATTAGTCAATTCTCGAACCCTCGCCAAGTATTATACTCGTCATTTGCTAAAGACGAATACTGGCACCTAGAGGTAATTTCAGTGTACAAAAATAGTCCGTACTTTATTGAGAAACAACTTCCAGGAGAAGTACGTAGAGTTTACAGGGTCAGAACTCGTTAGAGATCGTTCTACTTTAAGTTAATTGGAGGCAACTACACGCAATACGTTCACTGCGAATGCAGCTCCGCAGTGCAACAACGCAGAGCTACTGAATAAATTGCCTGCCCCTTTAATATAATGTAAATAGAGCATGTCGGCGCGCGAATAAAAGAAGCTGTTCCCAGAGCGTCGGTCAGGTCACCAGGGACGGACAGCAATAAAATAATCGATGAGCAAGGTTGACGCACAAGTATAACAAAAGACGTCAACTTTTGAATTTATATTTCAATGGAGAAGTACATTTTTCGATCAAACACATGGCAAGCTGAACAGAGTAAGTTTTTCATTAGGATTCAAAAAGAAAAAAGTTATATGAACTGAAGTGTATTTATAAAGCTGAAATGAAGCGCGAAGAGAGTGTAGATTATTTGGTTTCTGATGGGAAATCCAACCTCACCTTCTCATGAAATCTAAAATCATTCTTTATTAAAATAAAATTGTCCACTCTTTCTGGAGTACTCAATGACTAACACACTCGTGCTTTTCAATTTACGCCTGCATTTGCACAATCTAAACGATGCCATTAGTGAGCTGATCCTGCATATTCCCTCGAGTCAGCCCGTGACTCGCATGACAGAATGATGCTCATTCCATCGACAACTTGCGAAGGAAATGCCAATTAATTGTTCAATAACGATGAGTATTTTTTTCACTTCTTTTGCATTCGGAAGTTGGAAGTGAACAAGAATTATCCACACTTTTTTCAGTTCCTAAGACCTGTTGGATACAAAATCAGCATCCCTAATAAATTCAAACAAGTAGATCGATATACATACTCGTGTTGCAGTAATCAGAATTAAGCGTCATGGCAGTAACATGAAGCACCATACAAAAGTAACACGATGCGATGATCAGGATACACTGTATCACGAAGTACCATGCAATCCCATCGTGATATGATAATCAAGATAGCATTTATTTCATTAGGATTACAGTCAAGTTAAAATTTTGACGGCAATGGCCACAGGAAAGACCTGAATCCCCAGGAGCGCCCTCGTTTAAATTGGTTGTGCCTACGAATGTGAAAGTAACAGCGCAGGAGGGATAGGATCTGACGCAATCACCTGGCACGTCGCTCGAACAACAGTTGCGCCATTCTTGCGAGGGAAACACAAAAATCAACCTGAAATATGTAATGCAAGCAGGCATTCCCCACAATGAAGCTGACTTCAGAGTAGACCGCGTGTGTACTCGCGATGCATTCTATGTCTAACGCCACGTAGCTAAGTTACTTCTCAAGGACGGACTGTCCGTGAACCTCTGCTGATGAGAACTGACAATAAAATTCAGAGAACTCATAAATTCTAGGAAGCCATCAAAGAGAGGATATAAATGAATTTGCTGCGATGGAGGATGGTCCAAGACCCAAAAAGCAAAGTGAACTGAAACTGAAGAAAAGACAGGTCAAGGACCGAGAAAGTGAAAGATATTTCAAACACAGGAGGCAAAATGCCAGACGCAGTAAATGCCGAAGAGGCAAAATGCTATTGAAGCATGAGATCAAAGAGGCGAAAAATCAAATAAAACGCGACAATAAAAAAGCGAAGAACCAGAAAAAGCGAGAGAGATGGGACTAGAAACCGTCGAGAATCAAAACTGACGCGAAAAAGCCAACAATTAAAGAAAATGATACATTCACACGATAACACCTAAATATATTATGATCTGAAGGAAATCTGCTGAGGCTGCACACGACTCCCGCCGCATGGAACAGAAAGCACTGGAAAAGAAGACCGAATTCATCACACACCGAACGGCACATGATACGATAGGCCCAACGGAAGAGAGAGATGGACTTGTCTGGGCGGCAGCAACGAGCCAAGTTGCCAGGCGTCCAGCGGGAGCGCCTCCGCTCGCGAAGCTGTAAAAACCTCAATAAAAGAACATGGAGAGGAGCCAGACACTCGTCGCCGGGTGACGATTGCACAGCTTCATCAGCGAGAACTTTGTGCAGCCGAGCAGCAGGGCATCCGGCATAGGCATGCAGAGACAAATGCCGGCACTTTGGCAAACGAAACAAGTTCTGGTGAGACTCGTCGGCCAACTGCTCAGGCGTACGGAATTCTATGACTGCTGTTATAGGGAAAGAAGCCTTCGAGGGAATGCGTTATGTTAATTCTAAAACATGACATTTTATACTTTGGTTCATTTTGTAGACAAATGAAGGTTTTCACCTCTCCTTAGCAGTCTGGCTTCCGGCCTAACATGAGTTCCAGTGAATAATCTTAAAAAACGCTGAGCCAGATAAAATTGGCCCCATACTTATACCTGATTTGTTCAGTTAAATCACTCACGATGAGAGCATGAATGCTAAATAAGGATTCCCAAATAAACAAACGCATCCAATCGATTTCTCTTAATTAATAAAAAGGCATCTTCATTCGAATATAAGGTAAGAGAAGACACCATTTGATTTTATCGCCATAATATATTATGGTTGTATTAACCATAATATCCTCTCACACGTCTAACGCTCATGCAGGCAGTCGTATGGAAAACATTCATATTATAAGCAGAACTCAGTCGCGCAATGCGTCGGGAAGCTAAGCGAGGGAGCAAAACAAAGTATTCCTCATGACCCACTCTGCAGCAAGTGGCAAAGTTCACTGGCAGCCCTGCATTTAGCTCATGCTCCACTCGGCTCTAATGTGCAGCAGGTAAACGCCGCACTCTCTGAAGACGGCCTCCACGACACCGGCAGGCGCACCACCCGCCCTGCCGCTGCTAGTATGTGCAGCGACTTCAATGACCATATTTCGCAGCCAAAATGTGTGTTTCAGCGGCTGCTTGGTCAGCGGAATGAGAAACAAGGCTGGTAAAACTACGATTCCTGAACATGTTTTGAAACTTGCTTTTGAATGTTACACGTGTAAAGTGACTAAAAATATATTATTTGATTGCAGATACAGACACAGATGTTAAGTAGCATGTGTGTGTCCCTCATTGGAATGAACAGCTATTCGTCACATCATCCTTAGAAATTATAGCGAGACGGGATTTACTAGATTGTTAACAAAAAATGAAAAAATGACCGGTTGCAGAAACAAAGTCTAGAACCAAAAAATGTACAGTTAGTAATGTTAAGTTAGTCAAAATATGAACCTTAATCATCCATCCATCGATTAACGATAGTATTTATAAATTAGATACAAACTCATTGACTGAATGCAACAAAATCTTTGAAAGCTGTTTCGGCCTCCGATTTGGGTGCCTGAAAATTTTATTATTCAAAAATTTACTTAAAAAATGGTGATTACTGGGTAAAATGTCATGGAGAATGTGGTCGGGCCTTGCGTAATGACAAATACAATTGCAACAGCAGTAAATACAATAACACGTGACGTAGGCGCAAGAAGTACAGTTCGACGAACGCGACAGGTAACAGATGACAGAATCTACCGCCCATTCTGACCAAGGTGTTCAGCGAGGGCCGTGGTCCATAAATCGCAGGCCGTCGATACGAGCGTTGCTCTCGACCAAAGGAAAGAGACGGCGCACAAATAAACAGCTCGTGAATGGCGGGGTCGAGGTCGTAACGAGTGCAGTAATGGCGGGAAACTATCACGCACTCCGCCCCAAGCAATGCACTCGAAATATACACGTCACCCTTGAGAGAGCTTTCCCGGGGGCTTTAGTTTACTTCAGCGACTAGAAACGGGCCGACAGGTGGGGGGGCGTTCGTCGTCAAGTCCTGAAAATGCCGCATAAAGGCTAGTTTCACGACAGCTGCGCTGTACAGGTGGTAGGCAAATGAGAGAAGTGATACATTTAGCTCCTGCAGACAATATAATTACGCTCTTTTACTTCGGATCATGCAAACAGTTGCGTTGATATTCAGCCAAAAAATTATCATCAAAAACAGCAGTACCATAAGAAAACCAAATACTATGTATAACTACATGAATGGAGTTTAAAAATAAAGCAAAATACTATACATTAGAATGTCTACTCGGCGACACGATCACCGTAGAAGCGTTTTGCTTATAAGAAATACGGACTCGCATGAAGGAAACCAAGATAGACCTTAAAATAGAAATCAATCAAGCTCCTTCCTAGTAAAACTTCAGCCTAACTGTTATCGATGCATCGATAAAGTTGCCCTTCGAAAATCAAGACCAAACAGCCCCGACCCGTCACAGACAGAGCCCAGCGACTACTCGAGGGAAGCTCGGGGCTGTAACGGAGGCTGCACTTCGAGCAGCAAGCCTCAAAGTGGCGCTTTAATTTAACAAGGAGCAAGAAGAGAAGCTGTACATGAGAGCGGCACCCAAGTTAGAATACCCCAGCGATCAAACGCACGCGCCACTTCCAAAGGAGCAAACCTCAAACAAAATTATCCTCTAACTTCAAATCGAAATAACTTTTCAGCACAAAGCGAATCATACACACAAAGGGAAGTTGGTTCAACTCGCCCTCGGCTACGCCTAGTCTTCAAACAAAAACAAAATATTTCCTGATTTGATCGCTTTGATGAATTTAAAAAAAAGTACAAACTCGCTGAGGAAGTTGCCATATTGAGAACGTCTATTATCAAGGAGAATTTTAACGACTGAGGCGCTCTGTAACTCTTTGTACTGAGCAGTTGTATTTGAGAATTTGATAGCACGCATGATCGTGAGAGGGACTTCTAGCAAACACGACTAGAGAAATATTTACGAGCTCACACTTGCTGAGAAGATCAAAGAGATAGCGAGCCATTAAGATGAGCTTCGCAAGGCCCAGGGACAAGACCTTATATTCTCCTTCACCGGAGAATATAATTAACACTGAACCACTAACAAAAGATGGTTCCAACTCAGCCATAAAATAAACTAGGTAAGGCAACAACACAAAAATGAAACATAAAAACGTGTGGGCAAAAGGCACAAATCGGTTTGCATTGGAATTCCGATAACATACGAGTGCTACAAAGCACTTGCTTTTATGCATCGAGTCCGGAGACAGAAGTCAAACGTCTAAGCTCCAGAACGCGACCAAAATTATACTCAACATATCACTTTCCGATTCCGCAACGGTGTGCCTAACGCACATATATAACGAGTACGAAAATCCATAAAGCGCAAACATAAAATAAATTTCAATGATCAAACAGCGTACTAATAAAAAAATTAGAAAAATTAATAAAACTAAATAATAGCTCCGTTATGTGTAGTTTCTCCGCACGGTAAAGCCACAATAACCAGAAACGATGGTCAGCACTTTTCTCCTTGGATAATTGAGCTCTAGTACTTTAAATTAGCTCCTTATGTTAAAACATCACTATCTTAATATTCATGAAACACTCACCGAAACCATATTCAGTCACTTCACTTTTGTAATCAACATTTTATTTCATCCTTTTTTTGGTCCATTGAAGGAAATATCCAATCTGCCCACATCTCAACGTTCCTCATTGAGTTCAACGCCTTCGATTGATTTTCGCATGATGACCACCCAAAAAGATACAGTCCGCGGAGTTGGTGTCCATAACACAATTGCACAAAGCAACTTTCAAAAATTAACGGGAAACGCAAAACGCGAGCTGGACAGCAGAGAGAGGAGATGACGATCTCTTCGCTCACCCTGGTAGCTGGACGTTCAAGTGCCGCTAATAAATCAAGATTAGAGAAATATGCAACGTATCTACGATTTGAAACGAATAGACCAACGACAGAGACATGTTCGTAAGGATTAACAGAGTTGCAAAAGTCGCTCGTTCAACAGTTGAGATTTGTGATAATTACACAATCGCGTACCCGGATAACACGCGAACATTGCTCATAAATAGCAGGTAATCATTTTTGAGTTGCAATTTCACTAGGAAAGAGATGGCAGAGAAAACCGGTAAAAACGTCAGTTCGAACGTCTCGAGCATGTGCTCATCTTCAACGAAATCAATACAAGTGCGTAAAATACGCTTTACATTTTACCATTTTCGTTGAAAATGACCACATGCTCGAAACGATTTTTCTTTGCCATTTCTTCACCTCGCCACATGATGTCTCAAGCCCAAGAATAAACCGAGGCCAAACCACTTAGGCGACCTACAGTTGTAGTGCACACACCCGAAATATGTTACCACAAATTGCCGCCACTTCATTTGTCATAATAGCTCCCGAAAAAGAGAGAGACGTAACTGTATCTCCTTTGCAACCACGAATGTCCGAGACGCCACGAAGTCAGGCCACCTTTGCAAGCAGACACACTGAGCAGCGCGGCAGTATCAAATTTTACTGCAACAACCACGGAGTGAAGCATTTTTAGCAGTATTAGCAAAACTTTCATTATCGTACTAGCACTATTTGTGGCCCAAGAATGAATGAGTTAGGAAAATGACAGTTTCAACCAGACACATAGATCATTAGTCGAGCTAGTGCAGAACAAGCCCACGGCGTCACGTATGACTTAAAAGGACATTAGCTGCAGGTGCTCTGTTCCAGTCAACAGAAGTGCGCAGTGCGTCATTACAGATAAGATTATTTCCGTGTTTAACCGCCATAAACTGTATTGTCTCTGAGGCATCAGGTTAATGTACCTCATCAGGGGCGTCCACACCACAGGCACAAGTCAACAAACAACAAAAACAGACTAAGGCTAAGCGTTGGTAAAGGTATCTTTAATTATATTACTTTTTCCAGGCAGACATACAAGCATGCCTGGGCCACTCTCATTTGATCCCATGTCTCACGCACGATATAATCGGTAAGTCTGACATCTGAAAAGTAGAAATTTAAGAGCAAATGCCTCGAAAACTAACACAAAAGTTATCAAATACAGCTTCACAATGAAAATTTACAACAGACTTTTTACAGTGAAGCAACTATCTCATTTCCTCATCCAAGTTTTGTTCAAAAGCAGCTTGCTCAGCTTAGCTCCAGACAGAACTATTTTGAGCACACGAGTTAATGAATTACTGCCTGCTCATTTGAGCAGGAGAACGTGTCTGAAGGCCATCGTGTAATCTGTCCTAAAAAGTATTTTGCTACAGACAAATTAAACTGATTTCAATTAGAAGTATGAAATTCTAGTTGAAGTTTTACTTAAATTGAAGGCTTTAAATACTAAAATCGAGATCGGGACTCAGAAATCGAGATAATGCTGTTCTTAAAACGATTGGACCAGGTGAACCTCGCAAGCAAACTTTGTAAGCGAAGCTATCATATTTACGTTATCTATGTTTTCCCGGGAAACATTCATGTTTACCCAAAAAACTCTTGCTTTGAAAATGACATGAATTATCAGAGAAAACTTCCGAGGTTTTGATTCATTTTAACGAACTCTGTAAGATTTTTAATCAGAATAAATACTTTTCTGCTCTTAAAAAACCACGTAATTCGAGCAATTATCGGTAAACTATGAATAATCAGAATTCTTTTCTATCAGTTACATCAGCTGGATAGTCGTGAGGTCCTCCAGGCGAGGAGAAACTTGAAGGCTACTGGTCGCCCATGTGGGTCCCCGCTAGAGCTCTGGCATTCATCGCGTCACACACGGAAATGACTTCGTCGTCCATGCTTTGAAGAAGCGCGAGATCGCCATATAACTTTTCTCGGCCGCATCAGGACAAAATCGCCGTTTTGTTAGGCGGTAGCTTAGTTTTCCTACGAAGCTAAACGCAGCCTTATACCCCGAATGCATAAGGCTGAAAAGAGTTTATCTTAGAAAGCGAAATTTAGCCTTACCGTCAAAATAATTCTGTCCTTGAAGGGTTACACGTTCTCACTGGAGCTCATAAAAGGTTGTGTGAACATCTCTACGTAGTTCACTGACAATCTCTTACCAGCCGTCGGAAAAGTGATACTTCAATGCATCCAAGTTAAACTGGGTAAAAAAATGATATCTTCAAACTTCACTTCCATAAAAGGCGCACATGCAACACGAAAATGTTATCATTAGGTGTAAACAACACAAATACAAGATGATGGATGTCTACGAGAGAAATTTGTCCGGTAATAAAGACGCGGATTGAGATTGAAAACGAAGTGTATATTTCTAAGATGAATTGATGATTATTTTTTTCAGCTTTGAAGGAAATATGTACAACGTCCTGCAAAAATATTCCAAAGATATCAAAAAAGGATCAATCTATATTATCTTGAAAAGCGTATCCGTTCACTAAAAAGTAGTGCAAAAGTTGCACATAGAAAAGACGAATCTGATTTTTCGTTCCCATGCCAAATTTTACAAACTCTTTGGTATAAGAATTATTAGTAGACGCGCCATTACTGGTAATAATTATGTTGAATTTTAAAGATGTTCGTTTATTTATGGTAACTCTTACATGAAATAATGTTATTTTCAGTATCACTGATACGGACTGCCTTATCTGACAGTCTCGCCATTAGTTTAGGAATACGGACCCGGGAATTTCCTCCTATCTAAATCCTTGAGAGCGTGACAGAAAGACTGACTTACCAACCAGCTAGGCAAGCAACACCAGTGTATTACTACTCGCACATAGTGAGATAATGACGCGGACACGAGGGGGGTTAAAGTCAACTTTCTATGAAACAGAAATGATTAACTCTTAAAAGAAATTTTTCACATGAATTTTTATTCATATTGATGACGAAGTTTCTCATCTAAACAAAATCCTTTGGGCCAAATAGAATTCTAACAATACGATAATAACACAATTCTTGAACACCAAGATTCCAGTCTGACTTTTCCGCCGAAGTATCTATGATACGTTTTGGCCACTCATGCTCGGATACCGCACGGGCTGCTAAAATTACAGACGCCCGGGCGGCAAAGTTCAACTGTGGCCAGAAACTCACCTTGGCAAAGTTAACTCACCGGAGGAGAGTCCGTCTTCGAGCACAGGCATGGCGGAGCAGAGGCCGCCCCGGGACGACGAGTGCACGGACTCCTCAGCCTCGCCGCCGCTGAACTCGGAGCTCTCGACCTCGCCGCTGTCACAAGACGTCGAGTCCGGTGACAGCGTGAAATTGCGGGAGTTCTGCGGGCATGGGCATCAGGGTCAGCAAATGGGCACACTCAGCAGCTACTTGTAAATCAGGGTATTTAACTTTGCTTCACTCTCTCGGTGCTTCTTCAGCACTAATTTGTTTGGGCGATCGTAATTCATACGTGGTTCCCGAACTGACCATGTTTGGAAGCCCTGGAAGACTATCGCAGGGCTGACAAGCTTAGAATACAGGCTCGAACAAAGAGACACTTGAGATCAAGCTTTAGAGAAAAACATGGGTATGGATGGGAAGAATCAGTTGAGAAATGCGTGAGAAAAACTGCAGAACTATGCAGGGTTAAACAAAATTACTTGAAGAGAGAGATAATGATTTGCAAAACTAATGTAGAGAAAAGTTAACGTGAAAAATTCAAGAAATTTAAGTGGATTTTTTTTTAATAACAAGGGTTGCTGAACATTGAAGCTTGACTGAATTTTCAAGAGAAGCCCAGGAACATAAGAACACAATATTGCAATGTGACTTAATGCACCAATAAGGCGAAGTTCATTAACCTGTAAACGGCCACAGCCCAGGTGACTGCAACAATTACGGTATCTACATATGTCGACAGTGGCTGCCAATGTAATAATCACGGCGTCCACTTATGTCAGTATTGGCAGTTGGCAGCGTTAGATAATGTGAACCAAATGATTCTAGATAGGAAGAGCAGGCCTGAATGTCAGAAGGAGCTCTACAACTCGGCCTACAGCAGAGACAAATCCTGCACGTCTAGACGTGGCTCACACAGGGTATCTCATGCTGTATGACAAATACTAATCATCTAACAGAAGTAAAATAAGAATTAAAGCAAGAAAATCGTTAAGATTGATAGAAAAGTAATTGAGATAGGGGATAAAATTACTTATGCCTGTACTAAATGGAGCATTCTAAAGACTAAGATTATGACTGAAGATCGATTCGAAACACAGGACTAAAGTGAGAAAGTTGCAGTGAGAAATGGGAGTCACAAAAGACTAGCTCTAAAACATTGAATCCTAAACAGCCTATAGAAACAGGTTTACAAAATCACCGGTAGAAACAAGACACAATAACAAAACTCTTACTGAACAAAAGTGAAGTCTAAACACAACATAGCGAATATTGGACTTTCCCAGCACTCTCAAGGATAGGACAACGGGCGTTTGGAGAAGAAAAGCCGTGCTGCTTATAATGTAAGAAAAATATGCACAAAGAAAAAGAACTCTTTTATCATTCACGTTACTTCTACACGAACCCCTAGCTTACAAAAGTTTCAGTAGGAAAAACGAAAAGAAATAATGTCCGCAGTCCAGTCTGCGGAGCTGTTTAATAATATGATCAGAACAACCATCAGCATTTAAATACTATACGGCAGAACGAAAATCAAAGTATACTTTCAGCATAATATTTGGAAACGAAAGTTAGTAGCATGATCCCAATATTGTATGATCGCAATAGCAAATTGCGTGCCGTGTTAATCTATCAACGGGAATTAAAGTACAACTTTCGGCATCATTCCAAGGGAAATTCCTTCATGAACATGTTTATAATAAAAGTAAAAATATTTTTCGGATAGAGTGTTCACTTCGTAGACGTACGTTACCTTCATAGATCGACGTGCATTAACATGGTTCTATTATCGGGCAAAATTTCAACCTCACGTCTTTTGTATGGTGAACGTTTCTACTCTCGTGTTGCAGTGGAATCACGAACGCAAACCCAACAGAATTGAGGTACTGAGCTTAACGTCATCAATTCAGGAAATATAAAACTAGCATTACCTCAAAGTATTACTTCTGATACGGACCGGAAATACGAACTTGAGATCTATCTCAACCCAGCATTAATTCTATAGCTTTCGCTTGAAGAGGGCCAATGCAATAAGCACAGTTATAGCCAACGTAACCCAAGTGGTGACGAGAATAAGACATTATAGTAGATCTATGCAACTACTGATCATAAGAGCAGTTGTGTCCGACAAATCTCACATTTTTGCTCCTCAAAGTGGACAAGTCTTGAATTCTGCGATCTGTCGGTGCCAGAATGGCACGTCCGCTTTCCATGCCATTCCGGCAGCGACAGATGGCAGAATTCAAAACCACTAACTCGTCCACTTTGATATCAAGGAATAATTTGAATGACAAAACATCAGATCTTATTGCTACAACAATCGCAGGAAGGCCGAAGTGACCAGTGGGTCGGTGAACGTGGAAGTCAACCCGGAAGCGCAGCCCGGTCATTTGGACTCGAGTGTCCAGGAAGGTAAGCAAACACAGCATAGCTGCAGCGGAGCAAAGCGTTCAAGCAGAGGTCGTATAGTCTCAGATATTGGACATAAAGTAACGTGAAACATTGAGATCGCATTCAGTAATGACCGAGACCGAGCCAAGTAAATTAAAATACGTTCAGTGTGTTGCACTAGTGTACATTGAAGTTTCGAGAGAGCGTGAGTAGCTAACATTCCCGTAATTTGAGTTTCGTATCATAACACATTTTGATGTGAGACGAAGTCAGAGCTCGAAGCAAAAACTTCAACAAAGTGAATTTACGACACCACTGCATTGCACCTGCAACTGCCCAGCACATGGCTGCGCACTGCACGGTGCCTCACACACGGCAGCTCCACGACCACGGAGGCAAGATACCAACACCACTACAGCAGCACCACCTCAAAATCGTCCTTATGAAATAACGATTCGATAAGATTCATGTCCCCCGCTAGGATGATAAGCTTCGATCAAAGAGAAATGGTTCGTGAAATAATCAACGACCAAGACAATACTGCATCATAACAACAGAAACGACACAATGGCTTACACGAGCTCAAAATAACAAAACATCCCACGAGTGAGTTAGACCAAGGATTCATTGGCGCGTTCTACATGAGTTATGCTTTATTGTACGTAATCTAACATCAATATAACTATCCAAGGATTTACGTTCACACCACTACAATCGATAAAAACTTGTAAAATTGTCAGATATAAAACTAGAGCGTTTTTATATAAAGTGATTCCGATGCAATTCAAAGAGAAAATATGAATCCAGTCGTAAACACGAGTCAATTACTTGGATTAAATTCAATCCAGTCCTAATTACAAAATGCGGTGAAAACGCAACGTAATGAGTGACTCCTTACTGACAGATTCAACTTTGAATTCAATTTTTCCGAGGACTGATAGACCTTCATGGAATCATGGAACACCGACAGAGTAATTCAAACATGGACACTCTTTACCGTAGATTTTCTTCATTCGCTTTCCACAGGAACATCGAATGTGAAAAGATATTCATAAAATTCAAATAAGTTGCATCAGCATTCGTTGACAGATAACTCATCTCTTGAAGAACTGGAATATATATCAGCACAATCGCAACACAGAACATGAAAGTATAGCAAAATGAACCTACGGATGATAAGTTTTCGGCATCCTTTCGGTTAATTAGAAATTCAAAAGCTAGTAGTACAGCAGTTACTTACCTAGAACTAAAATTTACAATCATCTATAGGTAGGTAGGCAGGTAAGTAGGTAAATAAAATTAATCAAAGAAATAGGAACGGGAAAATATAAAAGTGATAATTATAACGTGTGTAGACTCGTAAACTAGTGAGGTATGATAGTGAGAAGAAACGAGAAAGAAATACATAATAATGAAGTAATACTGAACATTCAAGAGGCAGGAAAATGCGATACAGTTGTGACACACAATATACAGACACTTGAAGCTTCGCAGCAACGAAAGCTTGAACAAAGCTAAAACTTGAGCTAATATTAAATAAAGAACAGTCACGTCACAAACTAGAGCTAATATTAAATAAAGAACAGTCACGCCACAAACTAAAGCTAATATTAAATAAAGAACAGTCACATCACAAACTAGAGCTAATATTAAATAAAGAACAGTCACGCTACATTCCTAAAATAGATCATGCTACCTCCTCTGGAGTAGAACAGCAGTAGCGTCATTCTTCAGCAGAAACTCAAATTCAAAGACCCATAAAACACAAGTAAATTAGACCCTGCTGGCAATATTAGTCAAAGTTAAATACCATGCTCCGTAGGAACCTCTGGTCTGTGAACACGCGACTAAAACTCGTACAGTTTGAAGCGTAGAAGTTCAACTCATGCGTCCAACAAGGGTTTTGGAACTTTGAACGTGGTACATATTCAGATCAATCCGGCACCTCTTCTGAGAATGAATGTTTATAAAATGAAATTCATTAATTCCATTCGGAAAATGAATGAATTTATAAATTTTCCAGTCATCTCTCACTGCCAGCGACTCAACAGAGAAACTGTCTGCGTATCAAGACAAGCTAGCAATCGCCGGCACATCTTACAAAAAGCAAAGCGTAAATAAGTAAGGCGGACCCGATGAAGTTTAATAACCCTTGTTCGAAAATAATAACTTTACCAAATGATTTTGATGCTTAAAAACATAACTATTTATTGTACGATGACCTTTAATATTATATTTTAATAATAAATTTAGGAAGTAAAAAATATAAGCAAAAAATGATCATTTCGGATAGCGGAATCAAAAAATCACAACAAAAATGACTCCAATAACCGAATTAATCAAAAAGTAAAATTTCAATGTTCTTATCATCACCTCAATGAATAATCTAATGCACTATTGGAAAATGTATACCTAGATACACGCATAGATAACCCAGGATTTAACCCTACTAAAAATTTTAAGTCTACGACCGAACACGGTAATAAATTGATGCACGTTAAAAGACTGTTCATATCTCCAACAGCATTCGAGACATGAACGAACAGCTTGAGTAATGAATCTAAAAAGACAACATGAAACGCTACGTCTACAGTGAAACTTGTTTAAGTCATTTGGTAAATCTAAAATGCGGGCTAAATGCTCCTTTACCTCCCACTCAACATCGCCGTAGAGCTCAAAGATGAATCGCTGCACATGCAATGAACAACAAAGAAAATTGACTGAAAACGAGTCGCGCCACCGATAAGAGCAACGAAGATACTCTAGTGCAGCATGTGTGATTCTACACTAGGTTAGAAATCGCATTCAGAAAGTATACAGGTAGTGGGAAATAAGGCGACAGTAATGTGCTAATGGAAATAACTCGGAGACAAATATGCTGCCAACTTGAGAAAAACTGGGACATTTACCGAAGTTGAGAAAAATGGACACGCAACTTTCGTTCAAAAAAAGCATTTTACAGCAAAACTAAGGACGCGAATGCCACCCACTCGGTACTTTCGTCACGTCCTCGCCAGGGATGGTTTGCCATCAACAATTTGAGAAGAAGACCGTAAAGCGCTTTAGCGAAGTCTACGTAAAATAAAATCGTAAAACATTGGAGAAACAGGAAACCCATTTCAGAAACGTAGTTCTAACTGGTGATTTATAGGCGATACACAAAAAAGCTAAATAATAGCTTCGAAATTTTAAGACTGCTAAATGAACTTTTTGTATTGAATTGAAAGAAACTAAGAATCAAATAACTATTTTATGTTTTTTACAAGAAGAACGAGAGGGGAATACAACGACCAGAGGGTTAAACCGAGAAACCAGTCTCCTCGCCTTCATTTTTTATCTCAACACTCGAGTTGAAGACACTAGTACTTCTAAGCCCGGATGGGCTACTTCATACCATCAATACCGTCTTCACGGGTCTTAGACAGTAAACACTCCGAACAGAAACGCTGGTCAATAGAAACTGCGGGCTGTGGAAATTAATACATGAAGATGCAACTCTTAGTCGAATAAACATCAGCCCGCATTAGAAAAATGCTGAGGAAAGATGGTGACGAAACCCTCTGGTATGAACTCGTGCGCGATGTTGCATGTAACATTCATAGTGTTACCAAATACGAAATTAAAAACCTTCTCAACTCAAGGCTGACACACAACACAACGAGTCGGTCAACAAGTACACCCGGCTCCTGGATGAGCATCATAGGGCTACGACATGCACCACAAGTTATTAGCCCAAGGCCAGCTTCTTCTCTCGAGACAAAACTGAGCTGTTTTTAACGCACAAGGATCGTGAATAATGCGGTTGGAAAACTCATAAAAAAGAGATTCCAGATGATAAGAAAGAGTGGCAATAAAAGTACAGTGAGAGCTGAAACAAAGACAAGAAAACGATGAAACGGAAAAAATCTGGTCGATTCAAGGGAGCGGGCAAGAGGAGCGGCAGCAATGAATGATGGCTAACAAATGGCTCCTTAAAACATGTGAATATTGTTACACTCAAGAGTTCAATTTAAACACTTCTGGCTCTAAAGTGTTCCACCGACAGATGTAGAAACCTTTCGAATTTCAGATTTGTAAGTTCGTAGACGTTCAGATTGAAAGCTTCTCGACATTCGGATTCGAAAAATTAAAAATCAGTCGATTTCTTCACTTGATATTTTTAACTCGCCTTTCAACGCTCATCGAATTAAAGCTTTTATAGAATTCAGAAGTTCAAGAAACATTAAATCTCGAATTTCATCACCCAAATGTACACTTGAATCCTCTTTGTAACCAACACGCGATGTGCCTACGCAGCACAACGTTGCGGCTGTAGCGAACATTCACACAGAACAAGGGCTTTAGATACGCGCTCAGAAACATAGGTGCAGCACTCACTAAAAACAACACTCGGAAATAAAAGAAATGGCAAAAAAATAAAAGTGGGGCAAAGAAAACAGCACGGCACTCAGAAATGAGGGAAACAGCACGGCACTCAGAAACGAGGAAAACAGCACGGCACTCAGAAATGAGGGAAACAGCACGGCACTCAGAAATTAAGGAGCTCAAAAGACATGGTGGAGGACGGAATCTCCATTCGTGTGCGAGGTAAAATGCGCCCTGGAAACCATTGTTTGAGGTGATGCAGTGGCCACTGAACGCCAACGGGGGTCAAAACTGAAAAAAACGAACACGAAGAAAAAGGTAAAAAATGAAATGTGGCCGAAACTAAAGCAAGAGACGGGAAAAAGAAAAACTTGCAGTTTTTCATAAAAAAAGTAACAATAGTCCATTAGATGAGGGAAAAATACACATTAATGAGCCGCGAAGGAAAATAAGACCGAAATAAGGAGATAGATGATGCAGGATCACACGCGAACAATGACCAAGAGCGAGTAGTATTGAAAGTGAAGGAATCCGAACGAGGTACAGCAAAGCAATTGAATGTGAAGGAATTATTTAGCAATTCAAGCTTAAATTCCATTATAAAATTTGGGAAGTTTCGTCAAAACCCAAGCGTATTGACTGCCGGCTATCAGTTGCATTTTATGGAAAATTAAGGTTTAAGTTCGCGTTCAGGAAATGAGAATGAACGAATTACGAATTACATGTTAATTACGAATAAGGGAAAGGTCAGTATTGTTCAGTGGAACCCTATCCTGAAGCTCTCACCAAATCTCTGAAACTCATTAATTATTGATTAAAATCGAGGCACCGGCTAGTCCAAAAAGGAAGGAAATTAACGAGGAAATAAATTCTGTTTTTACTCAAAACGAAGAAAAAAATGCGATTGCGAAGAAACTTGAAATATTCTGCAAAGCTGTTCTTTACGGCACTGCCTGAAACAACGCATATTAGGTTATATTCTTAGTTTGAAGCTACCTTTCCACACGAAATGAGATCCACACACGCGAAGCGAACAAACCCTTGAATATGGACTACAAAGAACGTAAAATCTATGCACAATTGGCGTTCCAACAGAGGATTTCCTGTTCATAACAACAAGAATGAAGAAAGAAAAAGCAAAGAAAAAAAGCAAAGTGATAGTGAAAATTTTGAGAAGCAAATTGGGCACAAAAGATGGAAGCTTCGAAGGTTTATCTATGGCTGAGGTGACCTATCAGGACCTCCCCGTGGGAACGCTAGTCCCCATACCATACGATCGACAAATTAAGCTAATCTAACCCTGAGGCCTATCCTGTGCCTCAGAGAGGGTGAAACAACATGGTAAATATCGAATTAAAACATATATTTGAATTCTCAGGAGGTATCCAACAGAAATAATAAGCCAACTGAAAGAATTTGGTTTGTACGGAGTGGACAGGAGGTAGACGAACACAGTGAAGAATTGATATGATGAAACCAACGACAGGTAGAATACGAGGAGATGCGAGCGTTTCCTGCGTCAGAAAATTTGAGGGAGGTTTTTTATTAAAAATATTGCACATAGTAAAGGCTGAATAAAAGAGCCTCAGCCACAGGATATGAACGAGTGTTCTCAGAGCAGGTGAGGCTGAGTCCTGTGTAACGACTGAGAGAAAGCGCGCCGGAACACAATGAATGGAGAATGCGTTAAAGCGGCCATTCTTTGACGGAGTAATTACAAGGAATATCCTGTAGCATCTGGACTCTGTCCTCTGAAAGTGAGGCTGCCAGGCGACACGGGAATAGCTGTTGCCATGACATGGTAGAGGAGAACTACGGAGATGCACTGCCACGTAGGGTATGCTATCGGATTGGTCTCTTCCAAAATATATGACAATGAATTGACACAGAAGATTACCTTCCTTTATTCAGCCGATTAACTTTCGGTTGCCACGGAAACATTAAGAGAACAAGTTAATCGTTAAATGTTTATTGCAGGTTCGAAGAGTAAATAAGTGATCAATTGGCAGTGAGGAACTCGTCAGCAATTTGTACGGAGCCCTCCATTAGCCCGCAGAGACGTGACAAAAGTTTTCCGACGCGGGCCGCGGTCAATTACAGACACGAGCAGAGCCAGCTTTGAAATAAAAGAAACTTGGCTTCGGACATCCACTAGGCAACAGGATCGTGTGGCAGCAATAGAGAGTCTCATTTTCATTAGTGCAAAAATCTCACAGAGTAGCAATTAAGAGCCGACACGCGCGTGCAAAAGTTGTAGCCTGCCGAGACTGATGAAAGCGAGTCGCTATTTGAGGGTCCAAAAAAAGCGAGCCTCAGTGTATGCTGGGAACGGAGAAGTGCCTTCTCCGCATCAGAATAATTATTAGCGATCTCGCACTGCGCCGGCACTGGCTGAAGGCTGCACAATTGACTAGCTCGATAAACGGAATGCACTATAAATACGGTGGAAATGGTCCACGTAAAACTGAAGACAAGGCTTTCGACTATTGTCAACCAGACAAAGTAACATGCAGGAGAAATGAAAATGAAGTTCATGAAATAGCATGCCTACACTAGATTAAAAATGGCGACTCACCTTAGTAATCATGAATACAGGAAGAGGCTATGCATGGACAGTAGTAACGACTCATGAACAAAGACAACACAGTCGAAATACGAAAAAGACGATGAATAACAAACTAAAAACTAACATTTGAAAAGGCACACAAAACACAACACAAATCGAGTGCATTATGAGTCCTTTAGCGGCCGAGATGTAAAAATTATCTAATCCTAAATGAAACTAAAAAAACTAAATTCTAGCAAGACTGGCCGAAGACTCCAAGACCACATCCTGCAGAAAACCAGAGTTCACGGACTCCTCTTGCAAGTGACACGAAAACGAATCTAGCTACTCAAGTCCACAATGCATTTCAATTTTCTAGACGAACGGAAAGTGTAGTTTACTTTAGAGGAGCTCGGTAAGAGGACATTTATCACTCAACGTATGATGGAGTTCATCCAGAAGATTCACTGAAGAACAAACGATACATTGCACTACACAGTTCGATGAACCAAGGCTCTTCGCAAGGATCACGCACATTTCGAAGAGCGTTTACAAGTACGGTAAACATCATGATAACGCCACCGAAATAGTACCACAGGGATGGATGACTACAAGGAATTTAAGAGGATCGTTCTTTCGGTATCAAGGTACTAAAGAGACTAAGAAGAGTGGGAAGATGACGGATGCGTGTCGTTAATGAAGAGGATGCACCACCATTTACCTGGTGACCTGCTTCAGTAAGGAAAGCTTCGAGCGCTCCTGATTTTTCAACAGCTGCAGCGGTAGAAGGCTTATCGACAGGCGCCTCTTGGCGGCACTCCACTTCCGCTGCACAGGGCTCGTCCGAAAATGTCTCGGGAGGGACAGATAGATCACTTGTACATTCTAATAAATTCGTCAAGGGGACACACTCATCGCGTAACGGGAAGTCAATGGGAAGGTCCAAGAGGTTATCAACGATTGACAGATCAGGGATACCCGAACATTCAACGTCTGACTCATCTTCATCTCCTCTCTTCAGGGACACTCTGAGTTCTTCCTCCAAGTCATCCAGATTCACGAGCTCTTCGTTTTCATCGGCTTCACTTGCATCATTTTCATTTTCCAAACTACATAGTTTAGAATCGGATGCCTTTTCATTCATATTCATTGTTTGCACGTCACAACACAAGGGAGGTTCGAGCCTTCGGCAATCAGTAATTTGAAGCAAATCTTCCTCAAGAGAACAACATTCTTGCGAGTAAGAATCATGACAACAGACGTGAGCTGATGGTATCAGACTCACAATGGTTTCATGTTCGCTATCCTTATCGTGATTTACCGTTTGCGCCGAACTAAAGCGATCATTCCGAGACGAAAAGTTCTTAATCATATTACCCGATGAAGCACAAGAGCTACTGCCATTGATAGGAACGAAAGAGCAAACATTATTAGGCGGAAGAACAGTATGGCAAGTAGAGTACACAGATGAAAGTTCTCTAGGCAGGTGTGTGGGCGATTTAAGTGAAGTGGGTGTGCAAGCTGCAACATCGCAAATCTGATCAGAGCGCGACATTCTATGCTGAGTCATACGGCAGTGATTAAAGCAAGGATAGTGATGGAACGAAGAAGCCAATCTAGTGCTTACCTCTAAGTTGTCACATTTAACAACTTGGCCGCCCTGACCCTCGCATCCACCACCCACAGCCAGTCCCTGGTCACCAGAGGCACAGTCACTTTTTCTGCGGACATCGTCCGGGAGACTATGGGTCTCAGTGGCAGTCGTCTGGTTACCGAAGTCTTTAGCGCGTACTGAAAAGTCGACTTCGTATTCTTCCGCCAGACGTTGCCCCACGTAGCTATTGCCATGATGACGCTTTAAGTGATACTCTAAATCATAAAAAGCCTGTGGAGGAGTACGAGAAACACGAGAGTCCTTAAAAAACTCTTGAAGTACCTTTTGAGTTTCAGAAACTTCGTAGTCGTAGATGGGATCCGGGTCCACCGCTCCAGCTGCTTTCTCAGATGCTGTGGTCGAGGTAGTGGACGTGTTTGCCGTTTCGTTGAGAGTGGATGCATACACTGAAGTGAGAGTGGAAATAGACATAGGTGGAGTTGGGGATTCTATTTTTTCCGTTTCAGAAACATTACAAACCACATTTCCTTCCCCCACCCATTTTTCTTTCTGAGCCTCGCTTTCAGGAACAAGCGCTACACTTGGTTTCTCAACCATCCCTTTTTTCTCATCAGAATAGGTAGAAACTCTTCGTGGAAATCCTGGCCTGGGCCTCATGGAATGGCCTCGACGGGGACTGAAGCGCATGTTGCCCGAACGTGGACCGTATCTCCGAGGCGAGCCTTCGTAGTCAGCAATGGGAACGTTGCCAATTTTAGTCACTCTGGACGGGGAGACCTCCGGAGACTCTGAGTCAGGGCCAGAAGTCGGCGTGGAGGACGCGTGAGTCTGCCCCTCCACACCTCGCACAGTTAGCTCACCGCTCCATTCCCCAATATCATCAAAAACGACTTCCGAAGATCCTGCAAGACGAGCTTCGTAAACAAGAGGAGAGTCAGAGGGCAAACCGCTCTCTCGGCTTGTTCTACTGCAGCTGCTGCTAGCGCTCGAATTATCCAGCGGAGTTTGTTTATGCATTTGTTGCTCGAGTTGGCTGACCACAATCTGTGACTGAGACACCAACTGCTGATTTTGCTGCTGCAGTTGAACTAGTTGCTGCTGTTGCTGTTGCTGTTGCTGCTTGGAATGTTGTTGACTGAGTATCACAGTATTGCTGTGAGGAGTAACTAGAGAAGACGCTCCCCCGCGGTGACGATGCATTCGACTTCTACTCTGACTGTACACCTCACGGCCTCCAGCAGCTTCAATGCGCGAGTCTCGGAGTCTGAAATGTTCTCTGCGGGACTGAGGCACAGGCACGTCTTCATACGAAGAATCCAGACCCGTGGAACGGCTGTGATCGACTTCGTGGTACCCACTCACAACAGAGGCATCAGCGCTATTGTTCATCGGGGTCTGAGTGCCGCCTGCCGGCGAACAGTTAGACGAGGCTGTGTCCACTGACATTCTGCTACTGCTGTTGCTGCCGATACTTGTGTTACTACTGCTACTGCTGCTCGATTCTTGCATGCGTGCGACGTCGTCCACATGCGAGTTTGATCTCTCGTAGTTGTCGTTCGCATCAGATTCGGCGATAAAATTATAATTGTGTTGCTTCGAATGCGATGAAACGGGTGGATTCTTGCCGTTGATCGGAAGCGCGTGACTATTAACAGAGTACGAGACAGAATCGTAAGCTAACGAAGATATAATACCAGATGAATTAGACAAAGAATGGATAGGGAGGGTATTGGCAGAGTAGGTAATAGTGTTGGGGTTGATATGAGGGGACTTGTTGAGCGCGGCGTGGATTATGGCGTTCGTAGAATGGCTCGACGAAAACTCTTCAGTGGAAATGGAAGGGTAGGCAGAAGAGTCAGAAGGCGCTAGGGTTGTAGAGAACGTGTTGGGGGTGGTCGGCGGATCGTTGGGGGAAGTGGGAGTGCTGCGAGGTCGGCATTTAGGGAATAACCGACTGATCTCCACCTCCGAACTTTCCCTCAGCTCCACACTCTCGCTCATCGCACTAGGCTGCACAAGAGAACAGTACAACATAGCATTAAAAACAAATTATATGTTCATTTCATGGCAAACAATGCACGTGAGAATATGTATTTCAATGAGAGTTAATAAATACAAAAAAATCAGAGCTCACCAGACTAACTCATACAATTCAAACTCGAAGACGATATATGATATGAATAACAGCATATTAAAAGTTTCTGCAGCGTTGATCATAAGAAAAAAATACTTTAAAGATAGACGTATACTACACAACCACTGTGATATTGACCGTTATACGAGCCTCGAGGTATCTTCCTCAGCTGAAGGTCGACAAGAATTACGAAAAACATTGCAACTTTCAGTATCACGTCACACACAACTGAGTACACTGACGAGAACAAGTGACTTTGAAATCATACAGATACATTGGAGCATATGGGAGGAGGTGTAATTTGTGGAGCACTGCGTTCAGATAAAAGTAAAATGCTTACCCATGAGAAAAAAAATTTTTATTGTTTAGATGAAAGAGAAATACTTTCCTATTAAAGGACATTTCCTACAGTTTAGATGACAAAGAAATACTTTCCTACGAGAGAAAAATTTCCTACTAGACAGAAGTATTTCCTAATTTGTAGAGCACCTTCATTAGATAACAGAGAAATACTTTCTTACATTCTAAGCGGGCTTTTTCCCTGCCACTAAATATAAATTTAGAATATTTCCCCAAGTTGTAGTTGTAGTGGTAGTGAAAGCAGCGCTTCAGAAACTGTCTATTTCGCACCGAAAGAGTAGGGACCATTTAGTATGGACTTAGGAGAACGGGGATTCTATGCACAGGGTGTGTTCCCACACAAGATCCCCTGCGCATAGAAACAGCAAGTTAAGAAGGAAGAGCAAGAAAAGACAAATAAGAAATAGCGAAGAAGGAATGAAAACGGAAGGAAGCAAAGTGGGCACGAAAGACAGAAGTCCCGAAGGCCTATCTAAAGCTGAGGTACCCTAGCAGTACTCCCCTGGGGGCGCTAGTCCCCATAGCATAGGATAGGCAAACCTAACTAACCTACCTCTATTGCCTATGGCCTATCCTATGCCCCCTGAGGGGAATATTTCCCCAAACAGCTTACCTGAAAAATTAGGACAGCTTTAAAACTATATTAAGTTTGGGCGACGCCTGAAAAATTCAGAAAGCGCTGACGAAGAAAAAACTTTCTTTCCTGACCCAAAGTAAAGGCTTGGTATAGTTACCTATTATCCTAGGGCTCCTCCGCCAATATGTCGCCTCCAATCTACGTACACTTTGATGCTAAAGCAAGAAATAGAATTTCAGTACTGGAAATAATCGGCTTTGTTGAACAATATGCAATTAAGATAGGAAAGTCTTGCAGAGCATAAAGTGCAAAAAAATTAATTTTTACTCATCGAAAACAGAAGATAGATATTGTTCGCATGCTACGTGTCTATTATTAGTAAAATGTTATTCACACAAAGTTCCGCTGAATTCAGCGTCCAGAAAAGTTTGCAAAATTGAATGTAAGACGAATAACACTCGTTTATACATCGAAATAGTGTCAACAAAGTTCCTCGAAGCAATACAAATTTAATTCTTTGAGCAAAATTTCCTCCGAGTGAGAAAAAAAACACGAAAGGCTACTGTTGGAAATTAATGTGAACATTGTACGGGAGGGCTTCTAATTTAACACAAACCAAGGAGTACATTATTGAGCGATGGGAACAAAAGCACTGAGCACGTATGTTGCACGTATGACCTTCTGTTCAGTGTTCGCTCTTTGTGGCAACTAAAAGGTACAACTTTTCACACCGTATGAGAGAAAAAGATCTAAGCACGGAAGTAGAAAACAATTTAGAAAATTCTATAACATAATGTCACCTGTCGAGAAGCATCACTCACATTATACAGTATACGTACATACATACTTCAAGAGATTTTCCAATTAGACTAGCTATTCAATGTTTAACACGTTGCAGTTTTCACAGTTTACATGAAATTTGACTGGCTGCGAGCAGCTCGTTGTGACAGCTACACGACGACCTGTCTCTGAGGAGGACCGTGGTACTCTTCAACTCTCTGCCTAGAGATTTGAGAAAATGCGATGGTTCCCTGGACGTCTTCGAGAAGAAGCTGGATAACTATCTACAAACTATCCCTGATAGGCCTCCCTTGCCTCACTATCATCAGACGGCGGAGGGAAACGGTCTCATTCAACAGCTCGCGGATATGCGAAGGCACACCATGCATACAAGCCGGCGGCACCCCAGTGTGGCCCGGGCATAAAGGCCCAACTATTTTCAAGATATTCAAGAAGATATTTAAGATATTCAAGAAGATATTTAAGATATTCAAGAAGATATTTAAGATATTCAAGAAGATATTTAAAATATTCAAGAAGATATTTAAGATATTCAAGATATACTCCGACGCGGAACTCTTGAGAATGGTAGGCTAAACACTAGCACCAGTTGCTCTGAAGCACGAGGCAACTACCACATCATCGATTGAAAATCCTTAAGGATTAACTAACACGTCAATAACGACACCACGCGTCAACAGTAAACGCACAAGAACGTTCAAAGCGTCGCGAGAACGCAGCGGGAGGTGTGCGTGCGCTGAGCTACGCCCGCCGCAGGCGCCAAGACGGGGGCGATGGCTGCTCCACAGCGCCGCTGATTGACAAAGCGTGTAGCCCGTAATGAGTGCCCCCGGGGTAGCCTCCAGAATTTCTTCCCTTAAACTCGAGAGCGAAGCTCAGCAGCGCAACAAAATAAAGCTCGCTGACCGCGAGCACACAATATAGAGGCGCAGAAAGCCTTCCAAACTGAGCCCTCCTCGCCAGTAAAAGCGTTCAGCAAATTTGGATGCCCTAAAATAAAACGAAAGGCAAACCCTCCATAAGACGAAGTGAGGCGTTTGACACAACAATGTTCTTTAAAAGTATGCTAAGAGTAAAAGCTCAATTATGTACAAATGAAAATCATCTATCCAAACGCACGCACTACACTCGCGTTTTAAGAATCATCCTCCAAGAGAAAGTTACTCTAAAGCTCTCTTTAGAAGAAGTTTCTCTGAAGAGCTTAAATTTTATTCTCCAAGCCAACTTTTTTTGACGAGAAAATCTACCACAGTAGAAAGTCCTTCACAAGGTAAACCAATAATAAACTTCAATATAGATCAAATGCCAAATCAGTTTACGAAAACGTAGATTTTTGGGGCAATGAAGAGCGTCCATGCACAGATCTAGAGCATAGAAAAGAAGTTCATAACTCGTAACTAACTCCACTCAAGAAATAGGAGGTGGTTGTCACAGACAGGGCGTGGGTTGTTTACAAGTGAGAACTAAACACTCGTGTTCTAAAAAATGCTGCCTACTCATCTCACACTAAACTTGAAATACATTTTTCTTACACGCACCAGCAGTTCACGGAGCGCCACGAGGGCACACCGACGCGGCCAAATGCAGCCGCTCTGCTGCAGACCGCCTTTTTGTTCCCTTAACTAAATTGTTCAGGAAAGGAGCAGCGGCATTTCGTAGCACTCACCTACTACATTCTGGCGTGTGTGTGTGTGAGTGCACTCAGGAAGGTTGAGAATTATCCAACTCTGGATCAACTTAAGAAGAAACTGACGAAGTTTATTACACAGTTCTGTATCTCAAATGAAATATTCGCAAAATTCTTTCACACCAACCGTCAGAACTGAAACATACTGACGAAGACAGCTATGTCCACTATGCTGGATTGTCACTTTTGAACTATGAAAATAGAGAACAAAAAGGGAAATGCTCGCAATGAATAACCAACCTAAAACTGCGGCCAATTCCAAGCAGTCTCATTCAATGGCGACTCAGCCGAAATGCATTGAAACGAGGCCGAAGTGACATCAAATAGCTACTTAACATATGAAAACCAGAAAAATGCGTTAGAAGTGCAACTTTGAAATGACAAAACGATAGTATTGATAATAGGCCTATTCCAAAATATTCTCTCAGCGAATGGGCATTATTCTTGCGAAACAAAAACAAAAAAATCAGAATAAGAGTGTTTCAACTCCAATTCAAAAAAGCTCTCAGTCTCAGAAAAAAAAAACGCTTTCAAACAAAGGGATATTGGAGCATACGAGCCTCGCACACGGGAAGTACACGCGAGAAGCTAGGTGCGGAACAACAGAGAAGCAAGTGTGGTGCTCGAACTGTTGTTTCTCTTGAAGAGTCACTGTGATGCACGAACTCAACGTTAGTTGTATAATTCCATTTGATATTAAAATGTGGAAGTTTAAAAAGGACTTCGCTAGCGAACGAAATTTTATTTTTAAACACGCAGACGCGTTGCAATTTAAATGAGAGTCTCAGAGTGAGGCAGTTGAAAATATCACAATAAATGTTACATTTTTGCTTTATTCGATCGGAATGACAATTTCTTGCTACCTCTCCCCTTTTTTCTTCTAGTTAATTTCATGACGGGAAAATGTCATTCGTGGATTAGATATTCGCTGTAACCTCATTTCCAAAAATATGCATCGTCCCCTGACGACGGTTGCAGCAAATCCAAGCCGAAAGCTTGGGCTAAATTAAAAAAACTGTCGGGCTAAGTCCCCTGTGAAACGAGTACGAAACAACATGCAAGACGTCCGCTATTCTCCTAGTACACTTGGGAAAAGTTCTCAAGTAATAGTAAATGAAAAAGTTCAATCTCTGAAAGAAATAATGTCGTTTAAAAAATAAACTGTTAAAATTGTGACGCATTTTATATTGGGGAGACACGTCGATAAGTTTTGGAACGGATGAAACAGCATGTTACTGATGTTTAAATGTCTAGTTAATAATTATGTCAAAGTAATTATAAATTAAATGTCAATTAATCCTCCAAAAATACAATATTACAAATCCAATTTTTAATCTAGTAGGCTTTAAGAAGCATTTTTTTCGCACTGCAACTCCAATTCAATCGACAGGCAAGTTCAATTTTCCGAAGCTTACTGTCGTGTCCTGCAGTAGTATGAATGATAAGCATGGTCATTTCTCAAATTTTTCTTTGTGTTTTTTCGAGGAACAACTCGCCTTCTAGCGATCCTAATCGTGGTATTCACCAGAAGCACCATTTCCATAAGAATTCAGGAATCCTGCGTTTCTTTCAACGAGCGCCAAATGAAGCCGCAAAGAAAGTTGAAGGATAATCCCTTCCACCCCCTCCTCCTTCACGGAGCGTTAAGACGAGGGCAATGTCCGTAAAATTCACCTGTAGCGAGCCACTGTAGCATCATGAGCGTAAAAATTCTGTATACTTAGCTTAGTCTGCGTAAAAAAGAGACGAGATGGACAGTGCATTACTCAGTCAAATTTTAACTCACGACACGAAAAAAAACAATTGTACTGAAAATGCTTTGACATTCGTCAAACGACACGTGAAAATCACATGAATTTCAACTTATCAACTGCAAATGGCTGCTCCAAGCTAATCAGATTTTGTAGACGCGTGGCAGGAAGAAATGAATGTTTTATTTATTTACAAAGTAAAATGAGCAATGATTGTACACTGATTGAAATTAACATCAAATCAAGCTATTCGAAGAACACCAAACACATCAAATTTTTCAGCGCTTTAAATGCTTTACAAAACATATTTGAGAGCGGACAAAATCGGAGCAAAGCAATGGACGGCGGGTTTAGTTCTTTTGCCTTTAGGAAATTGCAAAATTAGCATCTCATTTTGCATTCATGCTAGTCGGACACACGGTCGCTCATGCCTTGCCTGCATCGCATGTACAGCACAGTGCGGGCTCCCCGACCGCCTGAGAGCGAACACGACAGGACGGGCAATTTTACTCATTCAAATTAGATTCATTACCATGTTCATTGCTTGAGGACATTGTCGGGAGTGCAGTAGATCTAACTCGTTTTATAAGGGTGTTATCTGCGGTTTGGCTTACGAACACAAGCAGAGATAGTGTTGAATATTTAAAGCGAGGTTCACGATCACAGAATTGTTAAGGCTACCTTCATCTGACAACACCACACTGTTTAACAATTTAAGGAAGACTCGCCTCAGAAGACAATCTCGCACTTGAAAATCAGGAACTTCACAGCGTTAATTAAGGTGTAAAGGAAATTCTCTCACACAATAACTCACTTTTATTCGTTAGCTTTCAAAGCACGACCAATCTCCATAAGCTTTAAAACGACGCATGATGTCAACATGGCTCCCAAGTAATGACATCAATATCCTTTAGAAGTTACAATGAAACTAATAAGCTCAAAATCACGACCGCGATGACAACTTGTAGCTCTGTAGAGGAGCAGATTAACTAGCACCATGTAAGTACGTTCATGAGTTGCAGACTGTAACCTTAGAAATGACGGTAACTTTCCACATCGCAAATCCCATGCGATGTCTATATGAGGAGCGTGATTAAACTGCACCACCCTTACCAGCCCACCCAAGCCTGCTCCTTTAATTTCCTGAAGGCCGAATTAAACTTTCAGCTCGAGCAATTCATTAGGACCTCGTTCAGATAAAACTGAGCCGCATTTTCATTGAAGATTTAGCCAGTAAACGTGCGCTGATATTGGTTGGCGAGTAAGTTCGCCAAGAAAGACAGCGTGCACATCTCTCACTGGGAACAGAGGCTCGAAACTAAGATTTAGGTCGCGAGTTTATCTCACCCAATTCCAGATTGCGTATATTTCACGTCGTATTGCATTCAGTTGCAATAAGACCGCAGCCGCCGTTGTCTCTCGGTTTAGGCGACGATCAAAGTGACACTCAGCAATTAATAAGCGCAGGTGACGCAACGACCACGCAAAAATTACGCTGTCCCCGTCGGCACAGCCCGAGTAGCCGGCAAAAGAAAATTGTGACGTACTTGTTTCAAATGTACGAAAAAAAAGGACTGGCAAGACCAGATAAAAATGAGGAGGCCTTAGCACTGCACACCAATTCCCCATGATGAAGAATCCAAACACGAACAACCGAAGCCCGTCAGATCAATGGTAGAAGAATCGTTGATCCCACTGTAGTTTAGCAAAGATATGAGGGCATCAAATTTACTCCAACCGTGTCCTTACTATAAATATGACTCAATTAAGTTTATCCGAGAGTAAAGGGCTAAGGTAGTCTCCTCTTTTGCGTGGCACATCGGATTATGCACGGAAAAATCCCTTTTCGTGCTGTAGTTACCGAAATGTTACATTATCCCATCAGAAATTTGACAGGTTCTTCACACCGTTGCTACAATTTAGACACAATTGGCAGCACACAATGAAGTGGATGACTCGATCAATAGCAAGTTCTGTTCTGCTCACTCATGCAAGCGCTTCATGCAGCGCGACTGATCGATAGGAATCAGGTTCGTAACTCATGCAGCCTGCCGTCGCAGTTCAGCCCATGCATTGCACTAAACAATGACTAAAATTAGCCGGCGCAATTCTCCTGAAGTCACGAGAAGTACCAGACTATGACTAGTGATCAAAAACAATTGTTCAAGCCACGTTGTATTCCGCATATGTTTTCCATGTTTACACATTTTGCGATGTGCTCCAGGCTCTAAAGTGTCACTCGAGACTGTAATTTTAATTCAATTTTTTATGGGCAACTCAATACTTGAATGAAGAAATTAGTCGAGTCGATTATATTATATATATTGATAAATTACCTCGGACGACATGTCTCGTGTTTATTTCAATGAACTTTGGAATGACATTTCCCTCATTACAAGCATTACTTGGTGTCAAAGAAGAGTAAAAAGGTTGGTAAAAGAGAGGTGCACGGAAATATTCAAGTCCAGAGCCGGGATCATTGCTCCAAACAGCACAGTTCTAACAACGAAAGTGCGAAACTCTCATAGCAACACCAGTATATGTTTTGCAAGTCATAGTGGATGCAAAAACCTTTAGAAGTTCACATGTACTACAACTATAAATTAAATTTTGGACGTTACATTCCGAAAAATTCGCAAGAGGTTCACCTTTTTGTTATTTCATAATCTTTCTTACGGTCGCAATTTCTAGTTTTATAGAATAGGTAAAAGGACTTGCACAAGTACTTTTGAATAACAAATTAAATTTCGGTGATTACCACCACTTCACGACTAGCAATGGCCCAGCAAATTACAAATCGCAACCTGAAGTTTGAATGCATTACGCATACTTAATTTCAAGGCTCCATGCAGCCTTGTTGTTCAGAAAACTGAATTGTAACATGAATTGTAAGTAAAGCATTTCGGAAAAAACGATCTCTTTCCTTTTTCGTACTTGAAAACGACCCCTCCTCCCCCCCCCCTCAAATTGTGGTCTGCCCGATGTGTGAGGCTGGCCACACAGCGGCGGCCACAATTACTCCTTCCAGTGCCGAGTTTATTTCAAGCAATGAACGAATTTTTTTAGTAAAGTAATGTTTATGTAATATAGAATAAGTGTGGGGTTCTCTATATTCATCCACCATTGGAAGTTAACGTTATAAATGCAAGAATAGAGCGCTATTTTCCTGAAACTGCTT
>VOMN01101095.1:0-36997 GCA_014899125.1 Orchestia grillus
TGCATTAGTATTGCATCAAGTATTGCACTGCATTAGTATTACATCGAGTATTGCGCTGCATTAGTATTACATCGAATATTGCACTGCATTAGTATTACATCGAGTATTGCAATGCATTAGTATTGCGTCGAGTATTGCACTGCATTAGTATTGCATCGAGTATTGCACTGCATTAGCATTGTGTCGAGTATTACACTGCATTAGCATTTTGTCGAGTATTGCACTGCATTAGCATTGTGTCGAGTATTGCACTGCATTAGCATTGTGTCGAGTATTGCACTGCATTAGTATTACATCGAGTATCGCAGTGCACACCTGTACAGCGACATGGCGGAAACGTTTCACGTGCTACAGTATTGTACAATGCGTGTGTTCGCTTAGTCTTCTTGTGCTGTGGAGCTAGGCTGTGTAAACACCGTGTACACGATATGTACACAAGTTGTGTGTACAAAGCCTTGTGTGCACAAGCGTGTGTGTTCAGGCGTGTGCAGACGTGCCCTCATGTGCGTGTCGGGGGCATCATCGACCCCTCAGGGGGCAGGACGGGCACGTGTGCGTCACGACGCTATGCGTCGCCGCTGCTTTTCATGTGACGTCTTGTTGCCCGGTCAAAGATAACAGGCGTGTAGAGGCAGACTTTTAGTATCCAGTCAAAGATAACAGGCGTGTAGAGGCAGACTTGTTGCTCAGTCAAAGATAACAGGCATGATTAGGCAGACTTGTTACCCAGTCAAAGATAACTGACGTGAATAGGCATACTTGTTGTTCAGTCAGAGATTTACGAGCATGTCTAAGCAGTCTTGTTGCCGTCCTGTCAAAGATAGCTGAGGTGTGGAGGCAGCGCTGTGGTGTCTTCCGGCACCTGTCACTTGTAGTGTCACTTTTTGGTATCCAGTCAGTGACAACGAAAGTGTGAGAGCAAACGTGTTGCTATCCAGTCAACGATAACAGGACGTTGTTCGTGGTGCGGTATGTTATAAGAATTCACGTAATACTTGCTCAAGATATGCACCATAGCTGCTTTGAAATGAAACTGGTTGCACAAAAAAGGCTTAATTGCATAATTCGTTCGTCAAAAAACTGTTTTTTAGTTCATGTCCTGTTCGGAAAAACACGTGAGTAACATGGCGCTTTCAGGTCATTTGAGTGGTGTGCTCACTTCATCAGAAGTTTGCATTTTCTATATTGAAATGAGTTTTTGCTTTATTGAGTTATTTTAACCAGAAATAATTAAAATTCAAATGCTTACTCTCTTTTTCAGATGATTATTTCAGATCGGAATTCGTGCCCAGGATCTTGATCAGCAGCTCTTCTTACATTGACGATACGATGAATATTTTCTGACGCTATCTATTTTCTTATGATATTTATGATTATTTATTGCAAATCTAACTTATTAACAACCCAAGCTATAAAATATCACTGAAAAGTACAAATAACTTAGTTGAGAACATAGACCTTAGGCTTCATATCAAGCACTGCCAGCAGAAGTTCAAACCAACCAATCAAGCGAGCAGGGATCCCCCACTGCACCAGTGTTTTCATGTGAGGGCGTCCTGGAAGAGCTGGTCAGTCTTAAAATCTCTGACGTGATAAACTACCACGGACTCTACGTTTCGTGAGAAAAACCACGGACTCTTTATTTCGCAATAGAAACTAACAAAACTTTGTCATCTAAACGAGCCCAGCAGCTGTTTGTGTTGTGCCCAAGATTCTACCTCTTGCGAAGTGGCGTGCTATTGGAATACAACAGTGAAGTGACCAAACACTGAATGCTAATTAGAAAGAACAATTAATGCGTCGCATTTTTTGCCATCCAGAAGTGTGTTGTCGTGCTCCTGACGCTGAAGATACTTGGATCTGAGTCATCGAAAGTGCAATGAAAAGTACAAACAGGTTTGGACTATCAGTAAGCTTGCCATAACGTTCTGCAGAGTGTGCATTATTTCCAAGATACTACAAAGTGAAGCGTAGTATTTACGTCATTAAAGTACGTCAAGGATTTACTTCTTTCCGTTTCCGTATTTCCGCAAAATTGTTTTCACTGAGAGACAATCACCGTCCCTTCAAGTGTACGGAACATTCTATCACGTTCACGCAGAGTTGCATATTATTTACGCCATTGAGAAGGCACTCTTGAAGCATAATTTATGTTTCTTAAGTTTACGTTCCTCTGAAGAATCAGAAAGTGTTGTTGCCAGCAGCTGGAGGTGCCATAGAGGCTGCTCTGAGGCGTGACGAAACTCATTGCTCATAACCGACCATTTTACGCCTCAGAAATCGCGATCGTAAAGACGAAAGTGTCGATAGTGAAAATATACTTAATAACGTTGTTGAAAGCTCAAGTGTTCATTCAGATTTAGCAACAATTACTTAGTTATATGGTATCAAGATTAAGTTTGCATAGCCGAATAAATTGTGCTTGAGTGCTTCATGGATACCCAAAAGTGTCGCTGTGACTCAATGATTCTCAGGGAGGAAGCTTCGTAAAAACTAATCTCGACGCCTAAGAACCTAGTAGTCCCTCCAGCCTTGCTTAACTCATCGTGCTTTGAGTATTATAGAGCAAGACGAACTTATACATCAAAACTTTAGTAATTCATTATCGGAACAATATATTTAATTCTAAGTAAAACAGTTCTACTCGCGTTGACCGCGTCCCAACAATCCCGATCGTGCTCGACACAAAGTGAAGTACAAGTGCAGTATGTGTGTGTAGTGTTTCCAGTGGCTCGAGCCGAATCACACCAAGACACACTGTGGGGTAGACAACGAACTAACAAGAGGGTACCTGCTCGGGTACTACCGTGACGTCACGATGTATCGTCTCAACCGCCTCAACGCATTCGGTGGCAACACCACGCAGGACACCATCCCGGAAATCAGAGAAAGGTGAGTACAGAACTCATTCAACTTCAAACTGCAACAAAACTTCGTTCCCCGACTACAGTGCTGTAATATATGAAAAATCTAAATTTTCTAATCTCAAAACTTCATTAAAAAATGGAATGGTGTTGTTTTGGTGATACCGTTTGTACGCTTCATATTTCAAGCTCTGCAATAGCCATGTGCTTGATGCGTGTGGTGATCTTAAATTAAATCAAATTTGTAATCATTGATTTATTAGAAATAAATTTAAAGGAAGAGTCAAACGGAAGTCAATTATGCTCGTTCCGTAAGTGTACTGAAGAAAAAGTGATGTAATTTTCTTTGTTGCTGCAAGTGGGCGGTGGGCAGTAAGTAAATAAATACGGTGTATGGTGTGAAATACGTCTCGTGTCCACAATTATTTTATAAGCCATCTCTAAACGGTTTTCAAAGATAGTTTACTTTTATACAACTCGGAATTATAGAAAACTAATTTATTTGTAATGTAAGGTAGATAATTAAAAAACAGTCAACTTTATAGTTTTTTTCCATCTATGCCAATCTCGGCATTAAGTTCTTATTCGGCACTTGTTCAGTACTAGATTTACTTAACTGAGTGAATTATAGCTAATCCTCAATACCTACCCTGAGGGCTCATAATCACGCTACCTATTATCTAATGACAATGACTAGAGCATCGTACGCACACTCGCTCACACACTCAGTGCGCGTCACTGTGTGTCTTGGGTTGCGCAAGTCTAGAAGCTGGCCCGCTTCCGGGGCACGACTCCGCTTCCGCAGCCTCGGAACTGCTGCTCTGAGGGCAGGCGTGACCAAAGTGTTACACAGCTCGCATCTATGTCCCACGCTCAGACTCCTGCTAGATATCTTAATGAAGGTTAATGTTCTCATGTTATGATTCTTGTAGCAAAACTCTTGCAATGATGGTCTGATAGCTAGGCTTATATTGATACGCTCATCATGATGCCACCATAACAATGCTCTCAGCATAATACTCACATAATGAGACTCTTTTCATAATCAAAAAGTATCTGTCAATCAAACCGTGCCGTACGCACCAATCGCTGGTTGAAGGGCACGTGTCTTCACGCATATAATGACACTGCGTGTATTTTCCTTCACTTCCTGTTTCTTTCCAGGAACATTCGTGCTGAACTCTTCATAGGAATTTTTTTCTGTAGGCGCTTGTGGCCGAGTGTATAAATATTATTTGGGCTATCATCGATACCAAGGGCATCTAGAAGCAAATTTATGTGGAATAGCTCGCAATATATAAATTTCTTCTTTTTAACACGTATAGCAATCTCGAAGCGCCTCGTCATGCTTGTCAATTTGAATCGATCATTCGAGAAGTTATTCGTCAAATTTCTTCACTAATACAGCAGTGCAGTAGTGTAATTCTGTCCTTACAAGCGTTTGATGTGCATAATTTGAACTGAAGGGACACTATACGTATTTCGACCCAGCATCGTAGAGTGCTGCCTAAGTCTCCGACTTTATGGATGTTGATATACTTTTTTTGATATGATCCACCGGTAAGTCATTTTATCCCTAGAAAAATAGCATCGTCGCAGGAAACGTACTGAAACGGGCACAAAAATAGACAGCCCGCAGCTAGCTAGACGGTCTGGCGAGCCCATTATAATTTTTGCTTCCTCGAGAGCGTGCGGCAGTTTTTGCTAGACAATCACGGAACTGCGGACGGCAGCCGCCGGCCTGACACAACACGGCGGTGGTCAAGGCTTCGAGCGCAGGCACACCGCTCTCAGGGCGCCAGCCTGGCTGTAGGTGTCGTAGTTGTGTGATGCTACGGACTTTTTATTAGGATCAAATCATTTCAATACAACGCCAACGACACAAAATATAGCCAGAAATTAAACACGAGAGCAAAAATGCAGAGCTGCCAAGACATACGTTGTTTTCCGCGTAAGGAGCTTTCAAAACTTAGATTTCATGTATATAAATAAGGTTCTTTTGTGATTAGTCTTTCACTTATTAAAATTTTTGGTACCATAACCATTTTTATTCTTTTATAAGTACGAACAGCTTGTTTTTCGAG
Source organism: Orchestia grillus (assembly GCA_014899125.1). NCBI lineage: Eukaryota > Metazoa > Arthropoda > Malacostraca > Amphipoda > Talitridae > Orchestia > Orchestia grillus. The sequence continues at coordinate 4,949 of VOMN01101095.1, forward strand.
AGAACAGGGATACATTTCGAAGTACTCAGAAAGACGCGGATTGTTATCAGGATCCAAGTTCTTTATTCGTACCGAGCCTGAGGAAATAAGCAGGTTTTCATCCAATCGAAATACGATGATTAGTGGCAATTTAACTGTCAAGGAAAGTCGAAGGTTTGTGTTTGGTCAGCTGTCTGTCCTGAAGAGCAGCGTGCTAGTCGGTTGCGGCGTGAGGGCGCGACGCCGACGTGCGTACGAGCGTGTCCGCAGTAGCGCTCTTGTGAAGAAAGTCCCGCCTGTTGACTGCGGCGCTCGTGTGCTTCTGCAATCACCTCAAAACAATAAAAAATGCAGAATTCTGCATGCCAAGAACTTTTTTCAAGTCATGTGTCACATAGAAACAAGAAATGAGTGAAAGAGAGTTCCTTAGAAATGAATGTCTGGCCACGGGGGGTTACCCAAATGTAAGATTGACCACCATCGCTAAAATCAAGTCTTCTCTAGAGGTCCAAATAATGCATGATGTACATTCTACATCCATAATGAACTTTACGCGATAGAGGCAAGAAAACTAATTTACTAAGCGAGTGAAGGATGATTTGTTTCCGCATATAAGTTTAATCGAAATACTAAAATATTAGATTGAACTTTATGTTCTCGAAAAGTTAATTAATATGAAAATGGCAGAAATTGTTTGTCATGCGTACCTGCATGAAAATACTTTCCAAATTATGAGAACAGCGAATAGTGAAGTAATATAGTTTGAGTTCATAATTTAAATATTTTAAAGTTCTGTAACCGGAATCGTCTCTATACTATCTGCAGAAAAAGCTTTACAAAAAATTACTCGATGCTGAAATTGACGGACGACATTCGCATATTTGAAAAGTTAAAATATGTTGATCAAAACCAATCTGCTCAGATTTTTTCAGCTTATTCTCGAAAATGAGATTATTGTCATCTTTCTGTCGGACGGAAAAATTTCGAACCTGAGCTTAGATGTCCTCATTCGCTACCCCAACACACACCCACCAGCGCGTCCCCAACTTGGGGTTCCAGCACGTCCCCAACATGGAGTTTCAGCACGTCACCAACATGGAGTTTAGTTACAATGTCAGATCTAGGGAAATTTTAAGGTCACTACTCTTGATTTTTCTTCGATTAACGTTCAGAATTATATTCTATTAATAACGCTTTCTATCACTGCAGGTCCTCTGACTGACACCCTAGAATCACTATTTCTATTACTTCAAGGTTTAGATTGGTACTCGTACGTTCTTAAAGTTTCACTATTGTACTCCCTTGAATGTAAATATCATAATAATACCCGTAAATGATACTTTCGTAATAACTTTTTAAGATACATTAGCACCGGCGCTCTAAATATGAGAGCGGAATCTATTTTGACTCTTGAAAATGGAAGCACGAAATTTGTAGGTAAGTGATGAAGCTGACATTTCGTTTTATTAGAAAGTCGGATTAACGATTTGAAGAGCAAGAATGTGAATGTATGCACTAGTCATTAAGAGGAATATGAAGGCTTCAATCTGTAAATTGATAACGAAATGAAAAAAAGTGAGTATAATCACACAGATGTTCATACGGAATTAACGGAAGATTATCTAGGCAGTCGTATACGTGGTAGAAATAGTTATTTTCGGCAACCCATCCTCTTAGTAAGGCTGCCGATAAGTTGAGGTCAAACAGACACGCGGTTCTCTCTCCAGATTACAAATGTAGCTGTAATTCACATGGGAGATTTAAGTATAGGTATTTTCTATACAGGTTGTAGGGATGTAGGGACTGATGAACTTGTAGTTGGGAAACAATACCATATGGCAGAGTTCAGGGCTACCTAGCCAGCAATTTTTGTTCTCCAACTGCATATCGAAGTTGTCTTACAAAAAAACTCACAGATGAATCAAGTCTTCGTACTTTTGCTCGAGAAATTGTTTCAGCCTCAGCTACACGGTTCTTACTCTGTCTTCTAACACGGCAATGAATCAAACAGGCGTCGGATTGAATTTACATAGACATGCCCAGCGCTGCCATCTCGGCCCTCATGCTTAGTAACGAAGTGAGAACTTCGTTTTACTGCTCTTTCCGGTATTGATGGCACTCACATGGTGGAGATTAGAGTCCGTGCAGGTCGCAAATTTAATGATAGTTATCAAAAATAACCACTTACGTTCATCCTGATCTGGGACATGCTAATGTCAGTCAACGAGGCCACCCTTCGAATTTCATGGAAATTATCCATTGTTGAACAAGTTTATTGAATGCAGCAGCCATGACGATGTATGAACAATAAACTAACCCCAATTCAGAAGCAGTACGGTAGGATTCATGTCAGGGCTTTCTAAAATTTCCCGGACTGTAATTATGGGCATCATTGCATTAGATCTGAATTTCACATCTATATTTGAGCTAACTAGGCGAATAGTGGACGTCTTGAAAGTCCTTCTACTAAACGTAAATATATGAACTAGTGGACACGCCTCGCCAGAAATGGCGGAACAAATGATGTTAATTTCATTAGATGCTCTCTTATTTACGGGAAATTTGGCATGAAATAATTTTATTTTCAGCATCACTGATTCGGATTGCCTTCTATGACAGTCTCGCTGACTAAGAATACAAACCCAGGAATTTTATCCTATCTTAATCCTTAAGAGCGTGACAGAGAGACACACGGACCAACCAAGCAAGCAATACTGGGCTATTAAAATATAGTGGGATTTGGATGAACGTTATGTGAATGCCAACACAGGATTTTACTGCAACATTGGGCTATTAAAATATAGTTGGATTTGGATGAACGTTATGTGAATGCCTACACACGATTTTACTTTCGTGAGCATTTGAATTGATTTTATTTTCTATGACAAAATGAACCCAGTTTTCGCAGCCGTTCGCTGTGGTCGTCCATCAGAGTCCACGTCAGCCCGGCGTCGACCCTGGTAACAATGGAGACAAATCGCACCTCACACTCACAATTGCCAGTCTCATTTTATTGGCATCCTTTTGACCTGAAATCAGTACCGACGGCGACGCTCATTCACGTGTCTGTACTCATACGAGTGTACACACATTGCAGTGTGTACCATGTATTAATGAATACACACATTATGCCGTAACTGCATTGACACTGACCAGTTACACTAGAGCAGCTTCTGGTAACTAATTTAATACTGCATGTGTGTATCACTATGTTGGTTAGAATCTAGGCCACTGAACCATCAGAAAACCACGTACACTAACTGCAAATCTTATCTGTATGTTGAGAGACGTGCACGTATGACCTCTGGAAACATAACTTTTGAATAGAAAAATTCACCCCACCAAAGCTGCCGAAATATTTCCAGTGCTCAATATAAAGAGATAAAAATATCAAACCTACATGATGGTCCCCATGAGAAGAAAACTATAATGAAACTCCGGGTCGTTATACCTGCTATTGCTTAATTTCTGCCTGTGATCTTTATTGCGAAAAACATTTTTTTTCAGACATAACAAAGAAGAGTGAAAAATCCAAGAGGATGATCGATGATGGAAGGTCATTCGTAATATTCATGCAGATGTGGAAGTGGTATTTCAAAAACATTGCTTTTTATGCTGTTCGTACACTTGTGCGTGTACGATTAGTTCCGAGATACTAAAGAAAAAGTAGCAGCGTTCTTTCTTATAAAATCAGGTTACGTTTGCAATGAAGTGAAGAAAAAGATAAAGGCTGAAATTACTTTTTTCCCAGATCGGTGTGCTTTACGTGCAATATCAAACGATTGCTGGACTTGCGACGCCAACTTCTCAGTAGTTTGCGCTGTCTCTTTCGCCAAAATTACAACGCATGCACGACCTTGTGTGTTCATTGCGCAGGCCGTTGATGGGGGCGGGCGCCCAGGAAGGTCTCCTTACTACAGGGGGGGTCCCCTTACTACAGACCCCTCTCTGCAGGGAGGTCCCCTCACTACATAGGGGTCCCCTCTCTACAGGGAAGTCTTCTCACTACAAAAGTGCGGCAGTAATGAGCTCGACCCTGGCCAAGGAGTAGAGTTAGTGTACACTACGCAGTGTACTCTGCACAGTGTACACTGCACGGTGTACTCTGCACAGTGTACACTGCACGGTGTACACTACGCAGTGTACTCTGCACAGTGTACACTGCACAGTGTACACTGCACAGTGTACACTGCACGGTGTACACTACGCAGTGTACTCTGCACAGTGTACACTACACACAGTATATGCTTTAAAGGTCGGTCGTGGAGCTCTGTATAAAACTTTTCATCGCTATGACAGGCAGCGTTCAATAAAAGTTGCTGCATAAAACAATTACACGTGGCATGGTGGAAATATGAGTCTCATCCCAGGCAGCGATGTTTTTTACGTTAGCTGAAAAACTGTTCTGAATGATTTGTATATAGAGAGTTAATTTGTAATTTTTGTAATCGGAAGCGAAATAAGATATTTTCTGGAAAATCTATAATATTTTCTGGCATACTTAAAGAGCTATTCAACTAAGTAATTACTGTGAGATTTATCTTCCTCAGGATAATATGTACGTATCGAAATAATAATTTCATTTAAATGCCCAATAAAGTATTCATTTGCTCAAAATTAATGGCAATAAAATCTACATGGATTGAAAAAATCCAATAATTTTATTCAAAATAGAACATTCGTTACTTGAAGACAACACCTCGCTGAAGTCGGACCCGCAGCAACCTCTACCATGGTGTGTTCAATTGCGGTGTGATTCCTCTGCCGTGAATCATAGTTCCGGAGCTTGATCATATTTCCTCCCTAAAGTTTGAAAGTTCGTTGACCCTAAGGACTTGACTATTTTTTATTAATTTCGCTAACATAATTTGGTTTCCAGTGCTTGTTGTCAAGAAAATATGCCATCGAAATGTGTTCTGGAAAGTACATGTTCTCAACATTTTTTAGAATGAAATGGAAATATTTTGCTATAAGTGCCAGTGAAGTAATTGTGGCAAGAATACGCATTGATTAGATGTGTGCAGGCATGTCAATGAAAATATTACAGAGAAAGCACGTCAACTCTTGGTGCGCAGCCTAATTAATTGCAGTCGTACGCCAGAGGTCAGCCGCTGGAGAAAGTTGACCCTTGAAGTTCAATGAGACTCCATACCTTCTCCGTTAATTGCCCTGACCACTGCACACATTTTTTCTCTGTCACCACGAGTGGACATGGGAAAAACAAAAGCAGCTCTCACGGTCGTCGCCCCAGTTTTCTGATTATTTTGTCGAGCGCCCGACGCACGCGCGACATTGCGCCCAATGAAGCGATTTCTCCCAGCTCGGTAACAAGCGAAATGGTGGACCTGGCCGACAGCGTGCCTGGGTTTCTTAAAATGTTAACGAGTGTATGGTAATTGAGCTCCAGATAAGACAGCATATCTTGCACTGTCACTGAACACTCTTTTTCAAATTTGAATGATGTTAAGATCTATGACAGAACAGCTATATTTTACCTTTCAAACAATTGGAACAAAATTTTGCAGGAAAAGTGAGTCAAGCAGACGTGCAGACAACGCACAATGGCTTCACAAGGCGAACCCCTTTTCTTTCCCTTGGTTCTCATTCCTGGGCGCAAGTTTTTTGAACTGAACATTCGATACTCGAATATTATCTCCGATTATTTTTGAATTTTTTTTTGATAAATTCCCGTGACTTCAACTAGTTTTTGTCAAAATAAAGTGCCTTTCATAGCTTAAAATTTTTTACACGAACACTATACAACTTTCCCGCGCGTAGTAACTGAGATCGTCTTTTAAACTTCGGTATTGATATGTCTATTCCAAACCTATTATTCCCACTTAAGTTCTAAAAATCAGTTATCAATAATTTAACATATTATTGTAATTATAAAGTTTATAAAAATTAACTTCTTACATGATTTCTAAGCATAATTTAGACTACCGTTCTCAGACGAACAAGCGCTTGCAGCACAAAACGTAATTGGATTTATTATTCTCTACACTTCAACATTTAGCTGAGAAAAAACAGTACCAGGGGGAATTTCTACCGTACTTAAAATCAATATCAGTTTCATGATATTTTTATAAAATGTGCCCTAATAATGAAAGGCTTTTACTTTGTCCATTGTGACTTTCAAGTCATGATGAAGAAAAATAACCGCTCGACTGACCTGAATGCTGCATCTCGATGGTTGGGCAGCTAAATGGTGGCCTTTATTACTGCATAATAAGACGCAAAACATCACCTAGCAAGGTCGTCGGTGTCGTGACTAGCCGTACTTTCCTTAGGGTGCCCCAAATTCAGTATCCTTCGTGCATGAAAGGGGGAGGGGGTCTTCGATCCTGGGCTGTCCTACTTGTGAAGGGGAGACCCCAATGATGACCCACATCGCTGTGGTGGGGTAAGGAGTACACCCGTTGTATGAGGCAGGCTTCCCCAAGAGGGGGGCACCTCCCCTCCACAGTAATTAGAGTTCAGAGGGAAGCAAGTCCGTCAGACCCAAATGCATGGTGTTTTTGTTATCTTTACTTTGTCTGGTAAATGCTCAGTCGTTTTCGAATCGCTGAAATTCGCAGCCATTCTTGGGCGAAATTAGACTTGACTGTCACTTCTTTCAAACGTCATCTTGCATTCAGGAGGAAAATCAGTGAGGATTTTTTTAAATTCGTGTAATTAATCCTGGGCCACAAGTATCGTAAAGCACGTTCTAAATAAGTAATTCGAATCTTTCCCAAAATATAAAATTTCTGACGTACAATCTCCCTCGTGTAAGTAGGAGCGTTTATACTTCAGGACACAGGGGGGAGAATTAACAAGTTCATTCAGTCGCTCCGAAGCCAAGATACATGCTAGCTGTAGCAGTCATAAATTAAGTTAATTCATGGGAATTGAACACATTGAATTCTCAGTATAGTTATCAATGAACTTTCGCTTTCTACAGCACGTAGAAACCGATTCAGTTGACAATAGAGCCTCTGATACTTTTAAAAAGTGAAGTACAGGTACTGCATACTATAGTCCTTTCTTATGAGTAATTCGTACTTTGTACACTCAAAATCCGCCTCGTTTTAATATCATACTATACCAGCGTTAAGTAGGTGATCACATTACAAAGTATGCACAAAGTTTCACAATGTTACGCGTGCATTGAGCTGCTGAACGACTACTGCTCACACGAGCAGCGTGCGCTGGGGCACGGTCGGTCGGCCAAAAGAAATTGAACTTACGCTTAATTTTTTACGGTTTGTGAATGTTAGTGCTCGTGGGTATGCTTCGTGAGTTATGAATATGCCTTTTTACATAGTATTTTTAACATTAAAGTACATCCCAAACTCAAAGTATTTCATTAATTAAAAATATCTACATTGACGTCTCTCCGTCTTTCTTACTCTTGATCAAGAAAATTAGGCTCCTATTTTAAAAACTCGTATCGAGGCAACTGGCGCAGTGAAGTTATTTTGCTAAATGAAGGCTTGTTTCATGTTTTTCAATTAGTCACTAGTGTAATAATCGCTAAGATGTCGAAACCAATTGGTGATCTAGAGTCTAGACGATAAAGCTCATGGAAACAGCAATTCCAGAAAACAAACTTTATTCTTAATTGCTCAATGAGTAATTTTGAAAGGCCAAGTGAAAATAATTTTAAATTAACAGCGTCCGAGAGGACACATGACGACTTTTGCGGCACGAGTCAAAGTTATATTGTTGTAATAAAGAAAAGCGAAAAAATAGTAGCTGTAGAAATAGCTGAAAACTGGGTTATTTTGTGGTTTCAAACTTGTAAACTATGTACGTTAATTAAATTGAAACTTTCACCCAGGATTTAGTACCTGAAATTCCAAGTCAGTGAACAAGCATTTCATGAGGCCGTAAGACGGGGCTTCGCGCAGTCTATTTCCTTTCAGTTATCAACTGGAGCAAAATAACCATAAAACGCCAATGAAGTCTTTCATTAACTATACCAATTTATTTTTGTTACTATTGATTACTTCCATTGGGGTAAGAAGCCCTGTAATGATTTAATATTCATGTAAATTGACTCTTACCCGCTCTGCAGCCTCGCTAGATTTGAGGGCTAGTGACCTTGACGCAAAAAAATCATAGTCCTTAACCTAGTCCTAGTCGAACTTGCCATTATTTTCCACAGTAATGGTCGCTCAAAACTGTGAAAAACACGCACACTATCGATTATGTCTGTTATTTAGGTCAAAGTCGAATTTACAACATTTAAGTAATCCAATACATCCTTGAAGTGACCGCGCAATACCATTGAAACTTTTTGCTCATTGGGACTTCATTGAGAAAATAAAGCTGTATAGAGCGCTCGAGAGCAGTCGGCGTGCGTGATGAACGTTGGCCCCATACTCTAAATATTTCATCCAGTGTCTACTGTGGGCATGTGCGCCAGCTCTAGGAGCTCATTTTCGTTCGTCTTATTCAGTGACCGGTCGGGGGCCTCATTTTTAACTTGCAATCAATGCGAGTTTTAAATATACTATTAGCATGGATGCTTGGAAAGATAGCGCAACGAATCAGTAGTGTGTGGATTGATTCAGATGTCGCTGCTGAATTGGCTGAGGGGCACCACTGCACATGTCCCTCAGGTGCTGCACCTGAGTTAGCTGAGGGGCACCACTTCACTTGACCCTCAGGTGCTGCACCTGAGTTAGCTGAGGGGCACAACTGCACTTGTCCCTCAGTTGTTTGCAACTCAAGTCATAATTGCATGCCGAAGAGCTTGCTTAAAGCACACCTGTGCTTGGACCACTGTCATCCATATGCGTTTTAACAAGGGAAATTAACTCACACATATTTGCTGTGTACACAGCCTTCTGTGTTGTATACACAATCTTCTGTGTTGTATACACGCCCTCTTGTATTATGTAGACAGTCTCCTGTGTTGCATACACAGTTTCCTGTGCTGTATACACAGTCTCCTGTGTTGAGTGCGCAAACTCCTGTGTTGTATAAACAAACTTTTACGTTGCATACACACCATCATGTGTTGTATGCACAGCTTCCTATGCTGTGTACCAAAACTTCTATGTAGTATACACAGCCTCCTGTGTGACATACACAATCTACTGTGTTGAATACACAGCCTCCTCTGTTGCATACACAGCCTCCTCTGTTGCATACACAGCCTCCTGTGTGACATACATAGCCTCCTGTGTGACATACACATCCTCCTGTGTGACATATACAGCCTCCTGTGTTGCATACACAGCCTCCTGTGTTGCATACACAGCCTCCTGTGTTGACGTAAGAAGTTTGCAATCAAGCTTACCGTACTACATAATTGTACTACAACATACTTCCATTGGTACGATCAATTTATCATACTCGTGGAAATGAGTAGAATTCGCTACGGAAGGAATGCGTGCTACTTCATAAATACCTGTATTTAGGGTAATTTTGGATGGCCTAACTCAGGAGGATTTCTTCAGAAGTCCTGTTGAATATATCATTCACGACGCCATTTCCGCTCCGTAGTTCCTCTATCATATTGAGGGTAAGTTTGTTGGATTACTGAATTGCTAGAATTTACAGAAAAAAGGCTGAGATTTTCGAGAACAGAATCGCTGTTTAGAATAAGCGTAGGAGCATAACGCTTTCGATGCCGACCTTGTGGTGCCCAACATGATGCTTGCATCACCACAGCATGCCAGGCATGGTTAGCGCACGATCTTACGCGAGTAGTGTTGTGCATCATTGTGTACATTATTGTATGTATGTCATTACACGTGCAATCTAACTCCGCTGCATGCGAATGGGACTGGATAACGAATGGTTACAGAAATGGTGCATATCCTCGCGCGTGAGAGTTGTCTGCTTCTGAAGTGCACGTAACGTCGTTGCACGAGTGCACACCCACCACAAAATGCGTGCTGCCGCGTCCTGCGCATCGCAGGCAAATGAGCATCACTCCAAGTGGTGAGGAAAGGGGGGGGGAAGGGTGGAACAATTGAACTGAACGTGTATTTTGTGACGTTCAAAATGTTCATGCCGTGCCTGCGAAATGTATTGCTAATTATGTGAATCCCTTTACTTGGAATACGTGTGATGAGTTTTGCAGAAGAGAGCCAAAGTTGCATCTCTGAACGCCTTGCTTCTCTCCTATGTAAGTCAAAGGAATTTAACCCTTGGAACATTCAGGGTGTGGATTATTTTTTGAAATGTATTCAACGACGGATTTGAAAAAAATTTAGTGTATTCAAATTTTCAGGGAGCTGGTAAACTTCTCGAACTCATAACTAAAAAAAAAAATTAAAAATTCTTGAGCAAATTTCCGGATTTTTTGAACACATGTTGACCTTTAGAGCACCACCCGATAAGGGTGATTAGAAGAGCGTGATCACACAGCTCCGTCAACGAAGGCAATAACTTGTGATCGCCAGGAAGAGCTGCGTCGTCAGGAGCGGCAGGTCGTCAGCCGACGCGACCGTAGCGAAGCCGTAGCTCGAGCTTTGAAGGAAGTCGACGCTGGCGCCCACAGCCTTGACGGAGCTGCAGAGGTGTCGTAAGAACTGCGCCAGTGGAGCGAGAGAGGGTCAATTAAGCCCTGAGTTAAGTAACGCCCTCGTTCGAGGGCATCTGTGCGCAGAGTAAGGCACGGGAGACGGAAAATTCCGTTCTTTTTCAATATAAGTTGGAGCAACACAAACACACTTATGATTCAGAGCTGTATGTTCGAGGGATTTCTACATGCTTAGGTTTGTATTCCTTATAGGGTGATTTGCCATTCAAACTGATTCAAATAAAACTTCTTTTCAGTCTTTTAACAATGTCAACGCATTCTGCCCCGCAGAGTACAATGCCTCAGGCAGTACATGTTGTCTTTAGGTCGGCGCTGTACTTGCACAGTGCTGTGCGCGTACCTCACATGTCCTTCCAGCCGTCCCAGTTGCTTCAGCCCTTCCTGACGCCTCCATGATCAGGCCAATCTATGTATGGCTCCTCAATTCTGTCTTGTATTGTACACTAACTTGTGCGAGGAGGACATTTCAGAATCATGAAATAATTCTTCTTTGTAAGCGATCCAACTTGCACAAATGTGTGTATGTATTATATACTTTGTTTCCAGCTATGGACTTGCTAGAGTCAATGAGTGCTAACTTCATATTAGAAAGCAAGAATATTGAAAATTTAAAGAACGCACTTTCAATTCAACAATGAGATTACAGGTCTTTAAGTTGTCTTCCTGCTGCACACCACGTGGAGAGGAACAAATCATCTCGTTTTGCCTGCCTGACTTCAACTTGGCGTGACGACAAAGAGAGGCAGTTCTCCAGCTCGGGGAGGCTTACAAGGCGCAAGTAGACCTCTCCCTCCATACTCCATTTTATTGGAGTATGGAGTAAACTTCGTTTTAAATTACCCCATGTTGTCAGGAGTACCTGGGCTAGCCAAGCTGAAGTGACTCAAATTCGATCGAATCTCAATTTATGATCCTATCTTATTCTTCAAATATTAACTCCTTTCATTTAATTTCATTTAGAGTAATTCAATAAAATATCTTTTATTTTAATTGTAGTATTCGTTGTATTTAATTGAATTTTGTTTAATTTTATTTGTTATTTGAATAAATGTTTGCATATGAGACAAAAGGGGAGGTGTATGATCGATGAGTGGGGTAAAGAGGAGAAGGAGGGGGGAGCGTCTACTCAAAGGTTTGGTACCGGTCCACACGAAGGTGGGGTACCGGTCTACACAAAGGTATGGGAGGTCTACACAGAGGCAAAAGGGGGGAGGGAGGTTGATCTACACAGAGGAGGAAGGCTAGTCTACACAAAAGGGGGATAGGGGCCTGGCCCGAACAAAGGCGCCGGACAAAAATTGCATTACGAGGGAGGCTGGCGTGCCTCCCTCAACGCCCTGATTGAGGGAGTGCTGATGGGAGACAGGGAAGGGAGAGAGGGAGGCGAGACAGGGAGGGGAGACAAGAGGAGGAACAAGGAGGGGAGACAGGGAGGGCGAAACACAAGCTTTCCGCATGTGATCACCTTTATTGCAAGTTTAGTTATATGTAAATTATTTCATTAGATTTCTATTGCATTGTATGCTTGACTTGGAAATACTGTCTGAAATTACATAACTCAGCACACATCTTACAGCGAGGGAGTCACTCGGTAACAGACATCCCACGATAGAGGGCAACAAATTTAGTGAATGCAGCTGTCAGAAATGCAGCACCGCACATTTGCGTTGTTTAGTGTGCGGTTTTGAGGCCTCACCACATCGTGCGCGGCTGCAGCGCGTAACCACATCAGAGGAGTCATAAATACTTGACAGCTTGGGATGAATCCCTGACTGGTGGTGTGCGTTCATTCTCGCGTTCTTTGTGGGAATCCAGAACAAGTTGTATATTATTGACACTTTTTGTACAAATCCCATTAAAGGTTGTGGGCATTCACGACACGTCGTACAAGTCCCGCAAGTAGTAGATCAAGTTAGGCTAACTATCTATACTGTACGGGAAATCTCCTGAATATAAATTTCACTTCAAATTCGTTACTTTTTCTTCAGTAGGTTGAAATCATGCAATTTGTTGCGTCACACTAGCAAAAGTTTCATGAATGAAGAGCCGTAAACACTATATGTTTTTTGCCGGTAATCCTCCGTTGACTGAAACATGTGGACAATAAAACGGAAACTAATTCAAGATCATAAACATGTAGTACAGCTGGAAAGTCATTGCAAAGATGTCTCGCAGGATTTCTAGAAATAAGTAATATAATGAATGGCAATAAAAAGGAGAACCAACGTTCTAATGTACACCTTTTAATAAAAATTGCATACGATTTGGATTCAATGATTCCATCATAAGTGCAATAAAACTTGACAAACTGAACAGTGAAAATTTTCACTGTTCCATTTACCTAGTTTTATTTCACTGATCATGGAATCATTGAATTTCGAAACGAGTGTAATTTTTATGTAAGATTACATTACGACGTTCGGTCTTCTTTTTATTTTAAAGACTAGATTTCCTAGAAACTGACCTGTTAGTAGCATGTTGAACAGTAATATAATTGCATGAATCGCGAATAAAACACAGACTACAGATTTCAAGATTTTCCTAAAAAAAGTTGTTTTCTATTGCTGAAATGACCTCTCGGGGGGTCACATCGCGGGAAACGCGTCAAAGGAACTAGAAATTATGTTGACACAAATAATGACTCTCCGCACCAAGCAATTCCACTTCATGAGAGCAACAATTTCACTCGAGGACAGAAGCTTGTTTACTAAACATAACACGACAGAACTGAAACCGGACAGGGGAGCTGTCCGGTAACAGTTTATGTTTTAATTTTAAGGCTGTAATTTTACTAACTGAAAAACCAAAAGCTATATACTTTGTACATATGTGACCAAGTTTGGAATGAACGATTTTTCTTCTTTTTTTTCTTTCTGTCACGACCGCTTTGGCCAGCGAGGCTCACGTCTGGCGAGGGAAAGTGAGGGTAGAGTGAGGGAAGCTCCTCAGAGTATACGTGGCCGTGGTGAGGGTAAGACAGTACAGGCCGCTCTTGTGGTGCCTGTGGAGCTCCTTGAATGTTTTGGCGTTACACTCACTCCTGCATGTCTCATTCAGTTCCTTCAGTTCTGGCGTTGTACTCACTCCATCATGTCTCATTTTTGTTCTGATAGTTGGGTGGGATGACGCTTCCCAAGACTTCATAGAGGCTAAATAATTACGGCTTCGATTGGATCATTTCTAATGAGTGACAGGCATTAACGTGCTGTTGATCGAATTCTATTGCGATTTAAAAGTAATTCTCGTTGGAGTCAGCAATTACGTTTTAAATTTACATAAGAACGAGCATTTATGAAGTAAAAGGGATTTCGACACAACAAATCCTCCTCTCCGTGTAGTGATTCGTGTCTAACATTGGGGCGTAATTACAAGCGTAATTTTGACAGCTGATTTCGTGCGTACTGAACAAAAGTGATTTAGCTCAACGCGGCTAGTCTCCCATGTGATTCTCGTGAAGATCAGGCCAGCAAACGCGGGCCAGAAAATGTCAGTGCCTCTCAAAGCGATGCCCAAGTTTCATATGCTAGTCAGTTTTTATTCAACAGGCCTAATTACGAACAAATAATTTAAATGACAGCTCAGGTGAACAGATCTATGTGCCTTAGCTGAAATTACAAAGAAATCTATCAAAGGTCTGAGGAGCTAAGGTCCCTCTTCGCATGAAGTGTTGAATCATCAGTTGTAAAAACAGCCTGCTTCAAAAATTTCTTGAGAGTGAGGGGCTGTCGAACTGAACTCAAAGTTCGGATTACCATGGAAATTTCATAAAATTATTTCCAGTGCGGTTTTGAGTTTTTCTTGCCGGTGCAGCGATGTTTCTACTAGCTTTTGTCAAATTTCCAAGTATTGCATATGACACTGTCTCTAAAATATAAATTTTACCAAGAACTTTGACAACTCTTTTGGGGAAATATATCTTCGGTGATTGTGTGAAGCTCTGATGGCCGACGTAAGCAGTCTGAACGCGGCTGTGCTTCATCACCTGCTGCTCAACAAAGACTTCTCGTCTTGTTCACCCGCATCGTCTTCACGGCCTTCGTCAGGATACTCGTCCCTCTGCCTCAGTAGCCTCATCAACGAAGACGCTTGCGTTTCCCCATCGTCCTGGCCAGGCTGCAACTCACTGTTCGATTGTAGCACTGACAGTAATTTCTGTTGGGCAGTTCCGGACTTTTGTGATGCCAGAAGTCCTTTAAGTGAGCGTGGTCTTAACTCCTCTAGTCCTTGCTTGAACTCTAACGTCGGAAGCGTTGATATTTCCATCGAAAAAAATACAAGTTTCCATTCTTGCCCGAACGAAAGAAAGAAAACAATATCACCCCATGTCAAAAAGTACGGGGATATTCTGTCCGACTCACTCAATGACGAATATTTGATGAATAAAGATGTTCGTTGTGAGAGAAGTACGTATCTACTAGATGGCCTTTCACCTACGATACTACCAAATGGAATTCCGTTACTGTATACTCGTGATTATCAGAAATCTAGTGTGAGCGACTGGCTATCCCAAGAGTCGGTAGGAACACCACCAAACTTCTCAAGAGTTCGTCCCAACCAAAGAACAACGCGACTTCCTGCGACGGTCCTGAAATACCTGCCAGACACTTGCACCATTGCCTACAGCGAGCCGAACGACAGCTTCTACACCCTGGTGCACATCTCAACTGAGGACAAAAGCGAGTTCGTTCCAGACGAACTCGTACGAAAAGTGAACGTGGAAGAGCTCATCTCGGAGCAAGGCTTGTCCAGGGTTCGGCTGTCGGAGGAGGCTAAGTGTTCTGAAACTGGACTGAAGAAACCACCGTTTCCATTTTTCTGCGTTCAACATTCGACGCTTTCATCCAGGTTAGGACTTTTAAGCTACAAGCAGTCGATCAAATTTTAAGTCCGATATAACTTAAAACTTGAAAATGGTTGTTTACTTAAAATTTTGAGAGTAAGAAGGTAAGATAAAATATGTTAGTTAAATTTTACTTTGAAATTAATCGTGAACCTTTATTCTTCCTGAGAGAGACGTTTGTCAGACTCAAGCAAAAAAGCTCTCGAATATTCTTAAATATTTTGAGACAAAAGTATCGGGAAAAGTGGGAGCTAAATCTACCTGTTGATCCTGCACGGAGCTATAAAATATCCAACCATTCGTTGCTGGAAATCTTCATTACATGCAGCAGACGTCATCACAGAACGACAGCACGGAGAGGTAAGATTGTGAAAAATTCGAATTCTCCAGCGACACGTACATTTCGTGAGAGTCCTCTGACTTCATGAAGCGTCGTCTGTTCACTAGAGCCTGTCTCCGAAGGTGCTCGGTAACCCTCGTTAGCCGCCCTCATTTCCATGTCCCTTACATTCTGCCGCGCTCCCTCGTTCGATTAGAGACGCCACCCTCGGGCACGCCGGCACC
The DNA here is from genome assembly GCA_014899125.1 of Orchestia grillus. NCBI lineage: Eukaryota > Metazoa > Arthropoda > Malacostraca > Amphipoda > Talitridae > Orchestia > Orchestia grillus. The sequence continues at coordinate 20,872 of VOMN01101095.1, forward strand.
CCTCAGAGGCCGAGAGTCTCCCACGGCCCTCATTCCCCTCGCACAAAAGTTCGGGAATGAGGGCACGCGAGTTGAGGGGAATGTCCAATAATGACACTTATTCAAAGCCAGCCGATAAGAATGACAGTTTTACTTGGATTGGACATTTCTTCTATTGTTTTTTTTTTCGCTCAGCTGGAAACCGTTACTTGGTGAAGATGTATTTTCAATTTTCTCTATTTTCAATATTCGTATAAGTATTCACTTTTTCTGTGCGAGTTCATTACCTTAAATAACTCGTTAAAAAATTAATTTTAGCATAAAAATATCGCATCAAGCTCAGAGACGGTGTTCTCTCCGTCCAACACCCCGAAATACGGTCCCGATCCGTCAATTCCTCCCATCGCTGAGAGTAATCTGCTTCTCGCTCAGCCTCCCCTCGACGCACGTGGCAGCGCCAGCCATCTGTTCCCGCCGCACGTCCCACGCCGCTTTCATCTCTGCGAATATTATTAGGCCAACTACGACCTCTCGTCTCAGAAACAAGTTACTCTGAAATAAATTTGAAGAAAATCCGCCATACCTCTCATTTGAAAATTCTAAACTGGAAAGTATTGAGCGATGTTAACTTGTATTTAAAATAAAGATTATTGTGTAAGTCATATGTGATGCTTTCCAGTAATTTCAAACTAATCCAAGAGCTTTATGAGTACTACGAATACGCTCTACTATGGATTATATTCTTATTAGGTTAATATACGTATAAATATTCTCGAACACCTCCACATGTATCGATAAAAACAGCTACGTTTCTATGCCATCAACAAATCGAGAGGAACGTTCAGACCTCAGTCGAATGGAAATGATATGGTTGGCCATGCTTCAGGCTCTTGGGTTCATAACCAGCACAACAAAGGACGAACGAAAATTTCTTAACATATTTATATACTTCTGGATTTTGGATGATGGACAGTGCAGCTTTCTGAGCCAGTCTGCTTCCCATATTTCTGAATTCGTTTTAATTTGAGTCTTTAGAATATCGTATAATCTAAACATACGCACTCTCTGGTTTTCACTCAGTTTTGCAGTTGAACGTTTGAATTTCTAATCAATTATTTTTGTTAATGGAAATATCACGAGATATAGAGGATAACGCTTTTGGTCAATGATGTGAACAAGAAATTGTGGCGCATCATTTACTCTTTCGAATGTTTTTGACACTTATTTCAAGTTCCATCTATAATATAATTACGAACCCAATAATTATTTAAGAGATTCTTAAAGTATAGGTAATTAATTCATATTGATACTCACAAAAAATATTCTCACTTGAGTCTCGATAATTAATTCATATGTATGTTTGCAAAAACTGTTTTCACGCACGACGTACTTTGATATACACTGCAGGCTTTAATAAGATGCGCATATTAGCTGCCACACAGTTACACACTAACCAAAATTAATAGAAAAACCTGCTTCTGTGAAGAAATCGTAAAAACGGAAAGAAGGTCAGAGAAGACTTGTTTGAGGCGGACATGCGCATGGAAGCCATTTACGATGAGGGCAGAAATGGCAAGCACGGCAGAGATGCACTGCAAATGACATGAACTGCATGGGTGCACTACAAATGACATGAACTGCAGGGGTGCACTGCAAGTGACATGCACTGCAGAGTGGCACTGCAAGAGATGTATGGCAGAGGTGCACTGTAAATGGCACACAGTGCAGGAGTGCAGTGCAAATGACATAAACTGCAGGGGTGCACTGCAAATGAGATGCCCGGCAGGAGTGCAATGCAAATGGCATGAGCTGCAGAAACGGCTGAGCAGGTGAAGGTCGAGCTCTATTTACGGAATTAAAACAAGCGGGGAACCCGGCTGGTTGGACGGCTCTCAGGAGCCAAACAACATTCATGTTGGTAGCTTCACTGCTAAAGGTCTTCGGTGAAAGTTTCCTACATACGAGACCAAACTGAAAGAAGAGTTGTTCTAGTCATTGTGAGCACGCTGTAGAAGTTATTATTTATGGCGAGTCAGGGCGGTATTAAAATTCAACATCACTCTTTAAAAAAATATGTCCGGAAATTTTTACTGGTTATTTCCTTGGTATTGTACAGGTATTTCCCAGGGGTATTGCGGCTTGATAAGTTCCTATCTAATACATCATTTATATGCCATTTGATTATTCTTGCTATCAGCATTTGGGGTAATTTTTCGCCCCTGAAATGATAAAGCAAGTGTCTGTTCTTTTTGCGGACACAATCATTCTACGCGAACAATTGCTGTCCAGTAAGTTTCACGTGCGACTAGTATGCTGGTATTTAAAACTCGAGCACAACTTACGAACGCAAAAAAAGCTGATCCCTTGTGCCTTTAGGTCGACACAGTAACGCAACAAGTTCTCACCGATAATGGTCTTTATTCTTGCAAGGAAATATCACCAACCTCTGCTATTGCTTCGAGCGCACGTCCTTCCGTGTTGATGTCTCGTATGAATGTCAGGTGTAATGCGCCGCTGCTTCACTTCCTCCCCAAACTGGGAGCTCGGCCCCCTCGCGGCCTGTGCCGTATCGTCTCATTCTGCAGGCATTGGAGCGACGCGCATCAGTTTTTCTGGAGACCACGCAGCGCCTTTTTTCTCGGTTATCAAATCAAGAACTCCTTTATTTGCTGAATGCAGCTAGGCCGACTGGCCTCCTGCTATAATTCAATTTTCTCTCAAGGGTTACTGAAAATTGTTGAGCGAAAATGAGAGAGTTAATACTCCGATACGCTTTTAACTCTATGGATAAAATATTGAACTATATGTTTTTTCTGCGTAAAAATTTGTATACTCTTATTTTTCATTTGAGTTTAATACAAAGCCTGCAGTGGCCAAACATTTGGTGAACTTACTCGTAACTTTGGCGATGAATAAATTTCTTTCATTTTCATACAATTTATTGAGGTGGGAGCGAGTGTCCCCGAGGCATCAATGCCGCGTAAAAAATGCCCAACGCACAGTGGACCATCCCCCTAAGATGGCAGCAGCAGCTCTACTTGGGTGCGACACGTAAAAACTATGTGCATAACTTTGTAGAAGTTACATTGACGATGTAATTAAACACTGGTCTATTACGTAGGTGTTCATTTAGTATCAAAATGATCGTGCAAGCCATGAACTTACAAAAGTGGCAGAAATTTGCCGTAATCATTCACGTCGAGATTCAGAAGGCAAGTCTTGAGATACGGGTAAAATTGCATATTGCTTTTTTACTAGAATTTCCGAATTTGGCCGCGTGTCATAGGCAGCCTCTGCAAGGCGCCCTTTGGTGCGGCGGAAGCGCACCAAAGGTGCTGGGAGGCGGGTGATGCCTTAGGCACTTCCGAGGTCTGGGTGGCACTTTGTGCTTTATGACAAACTACCAATGCCACTCCTGTCATATTCTTGTCAATCATGGTGTCTGTTTTCAAGTTCAAATCATTGCAAAGAGTGATCTTGTCCGGAATCGCATGCTCAATATTTTAGGCCACGAAATTCAAAAGACTTGATAACCAAGATTACCTTTAATTTTTGTAGCCTCAATGTTACAGATTGCATTGTCAACTGAAAATGTACAATTTCGATACTAAGTTCAGAGTTTGAGTGCGTGCTCTCACAGTTGTTGACTGTAAAATTCGTAGGAAGCTCTCACAAATTTTGCAAGAATGAACTTACATCAAATAGTTTCAGCACCCAATTTCTGTTCTAAGGTAGAAAAAGAATAGTGAATTTTTTTTTATTAAAGCCCCCCCCCCTGCAGTCAAATCGTTAAAAACGCAATTTTTATTGCTTTAAAAAGTTAAGAAACACACTTGTCTTGCGGAAATTAAAAACAAGGATCTGAAATTGAAAATAGTGAAGTTGTTTCCTTTATTTTGAAGGTTTGGATTAGCAGAAACTTCTACCGTATTTCATGTGACTCCAACGGCAATCAACGCACTCAGGGTTTATTTATTGCACGTAGTATTTTGTCTTCATTATTTCGGTTCGTCTAAGTAACATATAAATAAAGGCAAAAGGACATTTTCCGACTGAATAAGCAGAATTTCCTCCATTGTTGTGCTGTAGGCCACGCAGTACCCCTCAGGCTGTCCGCCCCTCCAAGCACGGAAGAAAGGAAGTCCAGAAGGGAGGGGGGTGTAGTGGGGGCCAGGCTTCCTGCACCTCCTTTTGGATATCGCTAACGCATCCTAAATTTGTCTAATATCAGGAAGTACTATGGAAAAGTAATCAACAATTTCTTGAACTGTGCACATAAATACTTTTTTATTAACTAGTAGTCATTAAATATACCCACACAAACTCCTGGTATCAGCTTGCTAGACTTACCTGGAGAGTACACAAAAGCGTCATGCACAATTTCACGAGCGTTTGATTTTGAATTTCACACTCATAATCGAAATAAAGCTTCTGTGAATACATCGTTCACACAAGCGCTATAAAAGGAATGCACTTACACGTGTCAACATAAGACGAAGGCGTGTTGACGCTCATGTCGTCCGTTCCTGTCCGCAAATGAGAGGGTCAGCAGCAAGCGGACGGCCGGAACTGAGGTGGCCTTTGAAGCTGCGCTTCCTGAAGTTCTAGCCCCAGGCTTCATGTGAGACGCCGTACCTGGGGTGGCGTGCCGTGTTTTTTGAGCTCTGGGCTACGATGAGGAGTCATTACGCGCAGGAAGAGCGGACCAGCCCTAAATGTCGTGAGGGGGCAAGTCTGCTCGCTTATACGGCCGCCCTTGAGCTGGAAGTGTATCATGAATACGCGAGGGTAAATTCCCTGGTGCAGCAGCACGTGACCTTAATGTGCGGAAATATGATGTTCCGTACATGAATGGTCCATGTTACTCGTGGGAGAGAGGGTGCGTAACTGCTTTAATTGGTGACATGAACATGAATTTATATCCTGTTTAGTGTTGGAATTTGAAAATTTTACTTGATTATCTTGGGGTTGATGTTGTAAATGTGTTTTATGAATACATGATAAAATAATTCTCCATGAAAATTCATCCCAAGTGATGATATACGAAATAACAAACAAAAGTTTCTTACGTCGTCATGACCGCCAGGCAGTGATATAAATACAAATTTCCTGCTCATGTATCATATCTTTGTTTCTTTTAACATTTATTTTACTCGATGCCATGACACTGTCATGGCTCCAAAGACGATTATTTAGTTGTCAAAAGTATAATTTTAGAAGAAATCCTTCTGTTTCTGAGCTCTTCTGAAATCCTTCTGAGTCCGTGGCGCGTTGGTGCCCAGGCGCCACGGACAGCACCAACCTTTGACCGTAGAGTGCACCGCAGCTGACTTGGGCGAGTGCATGTGCTTTATTCTAAGCCTACTTTAGGTATATGATTCAAATTAAACTTAAAGGAGTCCCCTGAGACGTATTTCATCTGTCCTCCATAAAATTTTCCATGAAGAATTCAACATGTACTTCAGAACGTAGAACATGAGAGTGCCGTGCATCTCTGAGATTAATTTGAACTCTCCCAAGTCCGTCGGACGGCAGCGGTGTGCAGGGGTATTCCGTGGACTCACCCGCCACTCCGTCACAGTTAGCAGTCAACATTTCCATCCCGTTTGTTATATTTCTTGTTATTTAATTGATTTACAATTGGTGCGAGACATACGAGTATACTACACCGTGTAATTCTACTCCTGCAGTAATATGTTAGAAATGCATGCAACGTGTTCGAGCTCGTACTTCTGAATTAATATTACAAGACTCATTCTTCACAATTGCTGCGCTCTTAACTAAAGACTCGTGCTGGTCATGCTATCAGGGCCCTCTCATTTGTGCCCTGAAGAGGCAACGACGGGCACGTGCTTGAAGAAATTGTTATAATGTGAAAGACCCTTCAGATTGAACTTTAAAAGAACTGCTTCAAAAGAATAAAGCTGACCAATGGAAAAATTTAGTCGTGGTACCTTCATGACAAAAATTCAATCTTTCAAGGTTCGGTTTCAGTGTAGCTATCATTTCATTTGATAGCATAATTGATCTTATCAAAAAATCTCTTTGGCTGGACTACATTGCAAATGTGGGTTACCTACAATATCCATTGGCATTGAATTGTATTTCAACAATGGGTTGCTCTAAATGCTCGCCTTTTGCACCACAAATAATTTGTTGCACAGTCGGCATTGAATGGGCTGTCTCCCCCCCCCCNCTCTCTCCGCTCCGTGCATGCTACAGTGGGCAAGTTACATTGTTGAGTAAGGAGGGTGGTGAGAGTGGAGGGGGAGATGTACCCCTCTCGCAAGAGGGGTACGGAGAAGCAGTACCCCCTGTGGCTGTGGCAAGCACAAACGCTCGGCTCACCTTGTAATGAATGCAATAGAAAATCCAGTTTACTGAGCCTACCAGCTGTTGCCTGGCGAATAAACGTGGTCCATTGTTGCCAAAACTGGCCTTTGGTGCAGGCACTGATGTGGGCCCGTCTGTAAACGGCTGATAAAAGTAAACGTCGGGCGTGAAGTGATCAAGCAGGCCAGACGTGCAGCATTGAAAAATAGTTATTTGCTGCCTTGCTGCTGGGAGACTTTCTGCTTCTTACTCTCGTGATCCCGCCGGTATCGCGATGCATGGTCCTCCAAGTAACATAATGCTGAGTAAATGGGGACTGATAATTTCCAGTAGCAAGACTTGTTTGAAAAACTTCTATTTTCCTGCCGAACGACTGATTTCACCCTTCTTCAACTTGTGATACTTTCAGTTGGTAGCGAAATATTTAGAAATAAAAGAAATTTCTCAGAGCACGAATCAAACTTCACGTAAGTTGCTTCACTATGATCCTACTTAAAGTCAAATTAATTAAGAAGGTCTCATACTTGCCCGCGTTGGCGTCAAAACAACAGCGCATGTTAACACGACTTCATCGAGGCAGAGGAACTCCTGAACTGTTGTGATCAAAAGATTCTTTGCATCCCGTTGCTCCCTGCCAAGTGCTCAGCCTGCGCGACCTGACATAATATTAAAACCTGCCATGCTTGGCTGCCCTCCGACGTCCAATTGCTTTCGAGTACAGAACACTTCAGTCGTACGTCGGAGTCACACACATGTGATGACACTCCACGTCTCAATCTCGTCGAAACAGGAAACGACCGTTCGACAGCCGTGAATCAAAAACTGAAATTTTCATCGATAGTTTGTAAACATCCTTTCTTCATGCCTGAAATTTTGTCCATCCAAATGAGCACATCCATAGCGACACTTGAACAAGCCCTCTAGGACGTTTGTTTTTTTTGTTTGTTGCTAATTTGTATTCATGAAACAAAACCATGGGCACTGATTGACATTTGCTTGGTTAAATGTTCCAACATGCACTTCCCTGCGTGTGGATGAAAACACAATCCGTAAAGAAGAGTAAAACGCTTTTATTCAATGTAGCGCATAATTTGTCATCGCCATTTGTTTCTGATTTTGTGGTACAATCTTTTTAAACAAGTAAAAAATGGACGAACAGCGATGCGTGCGTAGGAGTCCGCCTATCATGATTTCTCTGACCCAGGCACTGAAAGAATGACTCATAAAAAAACTGCATTTGAACACCAGCTTAGTCCATTTAACTTTAGCTGCTCCCTCTTTCTAAAGCCGGTTGTGTTCAAGGCTCACATAGTCCACAAAGAAAACTTTTGGGGAATCACCAGGTGCCACATAGCTGTACTAACCAGGTGCTGGGGTGCACCACACGTGCGTCGCAGCTAGGGGCACCTCATCGTCAGGTGCAGTTGAGATGGGGGAGGTCAAGGCCAGGATGCAGGGATGATGCACTGCAGACTGCTGCAGTTGCGGGGCACACCGCGGCCACTTCATGATTCTCGGTCTTAGCAACAGGGCCTCAGGGTAGCAAGGGACGATGTAAATTCTTTCAGTGTTGACAAATATTTTTGTTAGCGTTTCCCTTGATTTTCTCGGTGAAGACCTGCAACAAGAACGCGCGATAAGAAGGAGTCGTCTCCTCATAGGCCTCAGGTGTAGAAGCTGGGACAGACCCAAGCGTGGCCAAGGTGGCAACCGCATCAATTCAACGCAGTTGTACAGACGGGACTTTAAACGGGACTTCCTTCTACGACTTATGTTTCAAAATTGATATAATTACGGACAGATTTATTCAATAAATTATTTCACTCTCCATGCCGTTGTACAGAGCGCTCGGAGAATTAGTCGAGAAGCCCTGTCCTGGGTAGGCTATCATCAGCGGTAGATACGGTTCTCTTACAATACTTTCCCCCTCAGGGGGCATGAGCTAGCCCATAGGCACTAGGATTAGGTTAGTTAGGTTTGCTTATCCTATGTTATGATGACTGGCGTGCTCAGGAGGGCACTGTTAGGTTACCTCAGCGAAAGCTAGACCTTCGAGACTTCAGTCATTCGTACCCACTTTGCTTTTTTCTATTTTTATGCCTTCATCGCTGACCATTCTTTATTTTTCTGCCTCTTCATTTTAAACTTTACCATTTACGGAAGTCCATACTAAATGGTCTCTTCTCTTTCGGTGCGAGATACTGAAGTGCTGCTCTCCCTACTATTAGTACTACTATTACAACTACTACTTACATCACTTCTACCCAAGTGTTTTCCCTTGGCCTACACTTCATACAAATGGTGGTCGTTTTGCTGCGGCCGTCTTTAGTCTCAAGATTTCGTGGATGCGAAAAATTTTGCTAACGAAAACAGCTTTTTGAAAAATAGAGCGCTTAAAATTTTGTGCAGGAAATTATAGCATCATTCTTTAGCAATAAAGTATAGCGAAAACTGCATTTACAAACGTACATGAGAGTTCGTCAAGCAGTTTCTTCCCATTGATGATGAACATGATTAACTAAATTATTTGGAAAGATTGTTGCTTTCGAAACACTGTTACTGTGATGCCCACTTGGGAGAGTGTCGCGTTGGCAACACCAAAACCCCCACAACTCTGTGCCACCAAAGTTCAGGGCACTATGGCAACAGCAGGACCGCTACAACTCTGTGCCCCAGAGTTTAGGGCACTATGGCAACAGCAGGACCGCTACAACTCTGTGCCTCAGAGTTTAGGGCACTATGGCAACAGCAAGACCGCTACAACTCTGTGCCCCAGAGTTCAGAGCACTATGGCAACAGCAGGACCGCTAAAACTCTGCGCCCCCAGAGTTCACGGCCGGCTGCGTCAGCCGTAGTACAGGCGGCAGCTGACGCACGCCGCGACGGGCAAAGTTTGGCTACCGCGTCAGGAGGTTGTCTGATGTTCTAGTCGTAGCAATCACGAGTGAATGACATGAGTGATTCACGTCATCAACTGAGATTGCGAACGCTCAACAGGTATGAGACGTCTATTATGCCTAGTTCTCTTATCTATAATTGTCGAGCAAGTTTGATTGAAAGACTATTGTTTTTCACCTCTGGCGCTGGTAACACTAGGCAAGTTGAAGTAAGTGAGAAGTTTTCAGTCCGTAAATGCAACCTTTACTGATAATTTATTTGAATTGAAACACCGAAATTATCGAAATATGGTTGCCAAACTTGAAGATGCGTTTAAAAATGTTTGCAAAAGTCCGCGGCAAAAAGAAAAACAACAATAGAAACAGAAACAACTACTAAAAATTCAACAAAGTAGACACTCTGTAGACACTTTCTCCGTTATTGATGCATTACTCTGGTTATCTTAACAAGAAAATGTAGTATTTTAAAATATCAAAGGACATTAACACTGAAATTTTATTTCAAAAATATCAGTATACATTAGGTTCGAGTTTTATTTCTTCTTTATTACACGTGAACGTAAGATGAAAACTAGAACTACTTGTGTGAATGTAGAAACAATTTTGCAATAGAATAAGTCCTGAAGGGCGCATTATCTAATTAAACTCGTTTACAAAATACGACGACGTGCAGGGAAGCACTGAAGGCGGCACGCCTGGGCAAGCATGACCTTCAGCTTACTTTCACTGAGTAATATTTCTTTGACAAGCAATGAAAAAATGATGGCTGCTACAGAGCACCTGCTAACTTTTTCACAAAACAATTGTGTGGAATTTTATGTGTGAGTCGATGGTTTTTGGTTACTGGAAACATGTTGCTGCTGCAACACGAGATAGAACTGACTGCTGCTGTAACACAAGGCAGAACTGACTGCTGCTGCAGCACAAGACAGTACTGACTGCTGCTGCAACACAAGACAGAACTGACTGCTGCTGTAACACAAGGCAGAACTGACTGCTGCTGTAGCACGAGACAGAACTGACTGCTGCTGTAACACAAGGCAGAACTGACTGCTGCTGCAGCACGAGACAGAACTGACTGCTGCTGCAACACAAGACAAACGGGAGGAACCTTAGCACAATCACTCGTCAAGTTCCACAACGGAGGCAAGTGTGGCAACGGAAATCAGACGAGGCTCTTCGCTCGGAACGGTGCCCTAAAGAGGCGCTGCTGCTAGAATACACAACAAATTGATCGTGATACCCTCGTTCCACGGGACTTTTGTTAATTTAGGCTTGTGAAACGTCGACGATGTTGTCAAAAAAATTGATAGGCTTTTTTCTGGCTCTTGAAAAGTGCCTGGTCGGGCATTTACCCTGCGCCCGACGGCCTGTAAAGGGTGTGGGCCTGGCTGACCTTCGCTTTAGACGCACGACGCAAACTGCAGGCCCCGCATTGTGTGTTGGTGCTGCAGCACAACACACAAACTGCAGGCCCCGCATTGTGTGTTGGTGTTGACAGCACAACACACAGACTGCAGGCACCACATTGTGTGTTGGTGTTGACAGCACAACACACAGACTGCAGGCACCACATTGTGTGCTTGTGTTGCAGCACAACACACAAACTGCAGGCCCCACAATGTGTGCTTGTGTTGCAGCACAACCACAAACTGTAGTCACCATAATGTGTGTTTGTGTTGCAGCACAACCACAAACTGTAGTCACCACAATGTGTGTTTGTGTTGCAGCACAACACACAAACTGTAGTCACCACAATGTGTGCCGGCGTTGGCAGCACAACACACAAACTGCAGGCACCACAATGTGTGTTGGTGTTGCAGCACAACACACAAACTGCAGGCCCCACAGCCCCTGGGCGCCATAGTTTCTGTGCAACTCTGGGGAAAACTGGGACGTGGGAAATACCACGAGATTTGGCTCAATAGTTTTGTGCTGAACTATCGAATGTATAGAAGGAGAGTGAAATAAGGCCTCCATTAATTTGAAATTCATCTCTATCTTCATGACGCATCTGTTGTACTCTTCATTTTTCTCTATTGTATCAGTTCTTTACTAGAACCCTTATGAACAAGTGCTCCAGTTTTCATTATTACATATGTTGAATATATGCATGTATATATGCAGTATAATTCATACCTATATTGCAAGAAACATACACTACATTTATGTATATATTCATTGAAGATCATTTTTCCAACTTAAAAAAGCGAATGATTAGTTTCATTCTCTATCTTAAGCTTCATTTTATGCCTTGTATTCTCTGCGGTATCGAATTACTACCTGCCGCCCTCCTGGCAACACTCCGTGCTTGTCTCTCGCGCGCGCTTTCCTGTCGCATGACAACTGATGGCGTATGGATACTGCTCCTAAAAGTACCCAAGGCCTATGTCGACTGAATGTTTTTCTCTGGGCCAGTATTGGGCAGAGCACACGCCCTCTGCTGCACCATGAATGTCAAGGCCTTCGTCTCCAGCCGGGCTTTCACTGCACTGTCTCCTCTCTCATAAAATAGTCAGTGAGAGCCACTCCGAATGCGCGCTGCCCATTGTGGGCTTGTGTCGTGTTTTTATCTCCTTCGAAATAAGGCTCAGGGTGGTAACTCATTCACAGCACCAGCATCTTGTTTAAAACACGAATAACTTTCTTTCAAATAAGTTTATTTGTGCTCTTAGTTAGTTTTTCAAGTTTTGTAATGCATTCTGAGTATCATGTTGCCTTGCAACACTACCACTTATTTTTCACCTGTAACCAAGCTCAAGAATATTCATTCCAGTGAGAGTTATTGTTTCCCTCCCATATCCGAGAGGAAATTTTCTATTCAGGTAGCAACTGCCCCTAACGCCATCGTAATCGTAATCAACTTCGTCATAAATTGCGTGATGAGAGAAAAATAGATTAAAATGAAAGCATCAAGCGCTCCTTGTCATGCTCACAATCCCAGGCCGTGAAGATGAAGGATGCCCAGACTACCCGTTCGCACGCCTCTAAAACTTTTACGTTTCCAACATGTTTATTTTCAAATCAGTTTAGGCGCCCAGGATGCTGGGCAGCGATTGTGTCCGACTACAGTTGTGGAAATAAAAAGTTCCTTGAGGTCTGTAGAATTCGTCGATTTTCTAACAATCTTAGAAAACCAAGATATAAATTTATTGTCAGTCAGCGATTTCAAATATTAAAAATATGAAAGAATAAAATGAAAGATCATTGATTTTGAAATACGCCACGTGAAGGGCTTGTTGCAGTCCGGTCTTTAAACAATAAAGACACTCTATTAATATAAAATGAACTATTGAGACTGTCTTTATTAAAATACTATCATATATACAACCAAATGATGATGAACATTTAAAGAACAAAAAGGAGTCATATCATGCGTCAATACACACTGACATGAAAATCGGCCTATGGTATCAGGAAAGACAGAAAACGAGTCACAAGAAAACATGACTAGCTCATTTTGTAAAAATATCCGTACGCTAATACTCAAAATCCATACACTGTGTTCTGCAGGAAAGTTCATGTATAATTCTTATCTGATCTAAATATAAGAGCTCACTCAACTCTGGAAATTACCATTTTCATCTTAAGAGTTTGTGAGGATAAACATCAAATTTAAAATATATTGTGATTCATGTTCGAAAAGTGAAGTAGGTCACGGTAAAGATCTAGTCATCTCCAGGGTGCTGCAGGCACAACCAATGAGGCATTGGCACAACACACCGCAACCCAACGGTGTTACTGGGAGATTGTTACAATGTTACAACACCTGGAGGCACAACACACCGCAACCCAACGGTGTTACAAGGATATTGTTACAATGTTACAACACCTGGAGGCACAACACACCGCAACGGTGTTACAGGGAGATTGTTCCAATGTTACAACACCTGGAGGCATAACACGCAACAACGCAACGGTGTTACAAGGAGATTGTTACAATGTTACAACACCTGGAGGCACAACACAAAGCAACGGTGTTACAGGGCAACTGAGAACGACACGCCTCTCAAATTTGGGTTCCAAAAGTGCTAAAATCCATCGGTTTTCAGCACATTTGAGTTCCACCTTAGTTTTGTGTAACTTTTGTTATCTTCAAGCGCATTCCACTACGGGGGCAGCGACCTCTGGCCGCGCTCTCCGCGTGAAGTTGCGACTTGGTGACCTTGATAGAGCGCCCCAGTGAAACCCAGATTTCTGAAGGTCTACTGACGCTTTCTTGTTGTGAACGCTTACATTCTCGTTGATGTTCGTATTACTATTACATCGCTGCAAGCAGTTTTCCATTTCGCCGGACCAGATGGTCGTTAAAGTTAGAAAAACATAATCAGAGAATAAATAAAATCTCAGTGAAAATTTTTAAAAAGCAGGAGTGGCATGAATTTTATGTAATACAGTAACAATTTAATAAGGTAACTGTTAGAAAGTTTTGAAAAATATTTTAGATTGGTGGCACAAAAAAAGGTTTTTCATGATGAGAACTTAGTTTCCTGAAAACTCACTATTTATTTCTTTAAAATCATATTAAACTTCAGCTCGAAAACTGCACGAAGTAACATATTGTGCTATTTGAATTCGCTGTAATCAAAGCTAAAACTGCTATAATTTTATCTAGCAACAAAATTTTTATTGAATTCTTAACATTATAAGAATAGTTTTGTTTTAATTTTTCTTTTCTTTTCAAAGCGTATATTCCCGTGTCTAAATCGACATCAAAATGTTGTTCTACTTTTGGGAGTTTCAAAGTTACCATTGGGCGATAAACAAGTCAAGATATAGGAATTTATTAAAATGTTTCATTTTTAACGATGAAAAGGCATTTTTTACGTTAACATAGTGAAGTTAACATTTTTCTTAGAGTTAAACAATACCTTAAAGAAAATGCCTTAGAAGCAAACAGTAGTTTGCGTAATTCCTAATTGATAATAAGTATTGGAAATCATTATAACCAATTTAATGTCTACATTGCTTTAGATGAATATAACTCATGAGACATAACTTAGATTACCGTGAGTGAAACAGTTGTTCCACAAATCATCATATGAATGTCAAATTCTGCCTCCATGAATTTCAAAAATTCTAAATGCTTAAATTCCAAATCATATAAAAAGATTGTAAGAAGATGTTGTGTTTATACATCATATTATATTTTCATGCATCAAAATTGACAATAAGAAAGAAAAACGTCTACAATTTGAGCATTAATTTGTGTTTACTTTTAACATAGTTGGCCATCAAATTTATTTTCTTTTAATTTTAACATTTTCTTCACAACAGTTTAAGGTGGGTCTGCTCAAACTCAAATTAATTTTCTATTCTAAATTGAACTTTGTAAAATCCCTTTATGCAAAAAGAATCAACCATATAAAGCAAAATTTGAATTTTTTTAACTTAAAACTACAATATGAAACTGATATTGTGAGATTACTTTGTTCTGATGCTGTACGGCAAACTTTCACGAATTATTTCGTCCGAAAGTTTGGTCTACTGTGCGGGTGTTGTAATGTCATATAGATCAGTTTATAAAGCAATAAAATTATAAATAAAGGTTTAAGTTTGAAGAAAAATAACACAAATATAAAATATATACACCAAAACAACGATATGGTGTTGTTATTTGTGTAAACTTAATGTTATTTGCCTTGATTTGTGGTGTATAATAATATTAACTGATGTTAAAAATAAAAGCAAAATTAGCTTTAGCTAAAAAAGTCATCTTCATAGCAAATTATTGTAAGTCCTAACTCCGATGTGTACACAACCCTTAAGTGAAAGATACAATATCTTGCATGCTTAGTTAAGACGTTTAAGTTTTAGTTCTGACAAATGTACACAGGTCTTCCAGAATGGTGATATTTTGTTGAATCAACAAATGAGTGGAATACCACTTCGAATTAGGCATAACTTCGAGTGTTAAACAAATTAGTTAAAGTATTGATTTGAAAACTAAACGTTGTCTTTCAAAGAGATATTTAACATTTTGCCTTCGTTTCAAATGTCTTTAATGCGACATCCACCAATAAGAAAACAATTATTTTTATTGCAATTGCGATATGAAGCAAGGTATTTCGAAAAACAGTTACACTAATTACCATTAGAAAACTTGTATGAATTATTAATTCATAATTTTGCTTTTATATCTTGACATCGATGGATGGCGAAACAAAGTTGGAAAGCATTCCGTCCTGGTAGAAATATCAAAGATACGTCAACGCAGTCTAGACAAACGTCCCTCCTACACGTCGTGACGCTTTAGTGGTCGATCTGATGTTGTGAGGGGAGGTGCACCGGTGTTGTTGCTTCGCTGAATTATGCTCCAAACTGCGTGTAATTATAGAAGGCAGCTATGTAGTGGAAATTTCAGTTATCCAAGTGCTTCTAAATAAATATATATTGTGTTTTCATTTTGAAACCTCACTCATTACAAAAGAATTTAGTATTTGCTTCGTGAATGTGTTTGACCTCCGAGAAACGTTGGTGATCAGGTGCGGCTGCGGCACTCCTCTCAACGTTTGTTGAACTTTCCCCCCAGAGGTAAATCAATTTTGAATTTATTGTTTTTTGTGCTCTTAAGTTCAACTTAGCTAGCCAAAGATTGACAGGTATTTTGCCATTTTACTAGTACTGCAGAATACTTCGGTTTGTAAACTAAGAACGTTAGTTTCGGTACTTAGTTGCTTACTGCTTGGACTATGATGGACATTAATTCATCTGATCTTGGGATGTACTACACATTCACTTATTGTCTACCAGTGTTGTATCTTATGTATTCCTTTGTCTGCCCTGCACTCCGGTGCTGTATGCTAAGGCTGTTGTCGGCACCACAACTTGAGACGATGTTGATTGCATTAAATGTCCCTCGGCATGAGGGAATCAAGACCCTGACTGCATGGGGGAATGGAGACCCTGACTGCATG
>VOMN01101096.1:0-13145 GCA_014899125.1 Orchestia grillus
ACCATATATTGCATCAGCTTTATGCAGCCGTTACACCAAATTAGGCACCAGCGAGCAGCATGTCCATATTTGTATATGAGAGGTAATTTTCTGTTTTAATATTGCATGAAAAATAAAGAAACACCTCAGGATCTCGCCTGCGGTTGATAGGCAAGCAACACATGAAACATACAGCTGATCTGACCAAACAAACACTGACCTAACCAAACATACAGCTGATCTGACCAAACATACAGCTGATTTGACCAAACAAACACTGATCTTACCAAACAAACACTGATCTGACCAAACGTAAAGCTGATCTGACCAAACAAACACTGATCTGACCAAACAAACANAGCTGTAACGAACAGAAATAGCTGCATGTTACATATTCTTCATGTTGCGTCGCTAATATTTTTTCAATCAAATGAATGAGAAAAGATGTAAGTTTTATTTTAGCAACAAATTTGGCAAAAATGAATATCCTGCTGTTAAAGTGTTACCCAACACGTGGAATCTGGTTTTCCCGCTTTTATTATGTTTTTTCTCTTTCCTTTAGGAATATATATCATTGTCAATAAACAAAATGATTATTCACTCAGTGAAATCTTATCTGACTTGGGTGTACTACACTTTACTCGTCAGCTCAGTGCCATAGCGGCAGTCAGTGCATAATGGTTTTGCGATCATCACCAACTAACTACATCAAGTTAATCTTCCGCAGACACCTGCTTCCTTTGGCTCAATTGGGGGAGAAATTATTTCAGAGTTACATTAAGGCATTCTTCACGTGTGTGATTAAGATCACATTGGTTTATAGAACCTGCTAAAGCAGGTTGTGTTTTTAGCTAGGCAATACTTTGCACCGAAGCTTTAATTTAATATTAATTTTGATTCAAGTTTTTTCATTTATTCTCAATCTGCGTGTAGAATTACTGGATTGGCAGAGTAAGTTAAATTTTCATTCAAAATACCGTAGACTTTTGAGATGTGCGGCGCTGTTGCCACATCATCATGGGTTTCGTGTCAGATGACAGACAACCGTGTGGTGTGGCATGCTTGAGACACACTTTGGTGCGTAGGCTTGTGGAAAGGATACAACACACAAAACTTAGGGAAAAATGGAATGTCTACATTGTAGTGTATGATAAAAATTCATACAGGGTAAGTAACAACTATCACCAGTACCAGCCATCCCTGACACCAGCTACCACCTGCAACCATTTAGCACTTACATCAACTAGCACATGCATCTGATATATGTACCTGCATCAGCTGCCCGCTACGCCGTCTCAGTTTTTCAAATTTTATAATAAAGTCAAATTCCTATCGACGCTGGGGGACAAAATTCTAAAGAACTGCCCTATGAAGCTGCGTAGAGTTACAGGAACGTTTTATCCAGGCTCTCTAGATCATCAAATTCACTGAGATTTCAGCTGATAGCCGTATCTGGATATTCCTCTAGCTCAGCTGCTAAGTTATTCCATGAGGAGAAAACTGGATCGAGGGAGAATAGAAGTAATAACTCTCAGCTGCTAAGTTATTCCATGAAGAGAAAACTGGATCGAGGGAGAATAGAAGTAATACCTCTCAGCTGCTAAGTTATTCCATGAAGAGAAAACTGGATCGAGGGAGAATAGAAGTAATACCTCTCAGCTGCTCAGTTATTCCATGAAGAGAAAACTGGATCGAGGGACAATAGAAGCAATACCTCTCAGCTGCAAAGTTATTCCATGAGGAGAAAACTGGATCGAGGGAGAATAGAAGTAATACCTCTCAGCTGCTAAGTTATTCCATGAGGAGAAAACAGGATCGAGGGAGAATAGCACGAATAACAATCATACCCGTTCACTAAAATGGTGTTTGAGTGCCGCCAATTCGGATTGGTTAGACTTTTCTTCCACTGGATGTGAGCACTCGACGAACTCTCAATTGGGGCAGGCTTTGTTCGAAGACTTCGTACGTCATAAATCTTGAGGCCGTGTTTGGCATCCCCATTGGACGGGGTGTCGTATGTCCAGTGTGACGTCACGTGTTAGCGCGTTGACCTCCCCAGCGTGAGGTTATTTTTGCAACTTTGTTATTTGCTGTTATTTTGCTCATGTGTTTTGGTAATGAGAAGTGTGGATACGTGTTGGTGCTAGAGTAGGTTCGTATCAAGGCGCTATTTTTTTTAATTTACACGTTCTTACGAGTTATTTGAAGGCATGCACGTTTGTGGAGTTGGAGTACGTTCTCCCCACCCAATCGACACTCGATCCAGACTCGCGCAAGACACAAGCATCTTCCTGCTGATTGGTTGTCGCTTTCCAGGAGTCGTGACGTAGAGTTTTTGACACTGAGAACAAAACAGCGATTGGGCAGCGCATTGTTCCTCCTCTTCAATATTGACGGCAAAACAAAGCGAAGATTGGGAGGGATTCTGTGGAGCAGCCTCGAAACAATGCTGTCATTGGCCGCTGCTCCTTCCCCCTGAAATGACGTCACGGCTATAAAAGAAGAGCTGATATAGAAATGGCGCTCAGTGTTTCGGAAGACACGATAGTGTTGAGGTGGGGTGCCGCAGTCGGGGTGCTGCCTCGGCCCCCACATGGCCAGTCTTCTGTGGCGCACCTGAACAGCTCGGCACCGCACGGTGCTCAGGAAAACTCTTTCCGGGATTTATAGATTTCTATTTTAGAACTGGACGTGTGTTTAGTAATAAATTAAAGACAAACTGTGAATTTTGACCTCAGTTCAACTACAAATGATAATACTACGATGCATTCATCCTCTTTCAAGCGATCGTGTTCGAGTTAATTGTTTGTTTCTGAATTTTGAACTTGATTTCAAGTCCTGATTTTACTTTTTCATCACCAGGTGAGCGGAGTTTGTTAATGGCCGAACCATATAAAAATTCGGTATATTGGAGCTATGCAATCGTGAAATTCTGCAGTTTTGACTTCATACTCACGTTTACACCGTAAAAAGTAAGTTGTGGACGACAATGACTGAAAAAATACACGTGTAGAGAAAGGAAACCTTGACGCTGGTATGATACTGACATGTTGAACAGATCATCAGTATATTTTTGTTCAGATATATAAATCATGTTTTACATTATTGCCACATTCACACCCCGCTCGAACTGAACGCGAATGATCGGCTCGCAAATTTAGAAATAAAAAATAGTTTTGCTGAAATTTAGAGTCCGATTGAAGGACAATGCACTCGCGATATGTCTACACGTGCGCGTGGTTATCGCCAATTTTAAAAATAAATTAGGCGACTTTAGTACACTGAACACTTCAGTACACAGAACACTGCACACTGAACACGGAACACTTCAGTGCACTCAACTCTGAACACTTCAGTACACTGAACACTTCAGTATACTGAACACTCGTTCTGTCACTGAAGTAAATATCAGGCAACCCTCAACTGGCCTGATCCAAGCAGAAAAATCCCGTACACGGTACATACAGGCGTGCATAACATTGAAGATCCTGTTCAACTTCTTCACCACCCGCCGATAAATTTGTAAAATGATTGATGAAAATACGTGAGCGATACAAATTAAAGAGGATTAGTCTAAATTTTTCACCGCACCATCGCTAAGTTTGTAAAATTATTGATAAAGCGAAAAAAATACAGTGGAAAAAGTTGGACTGGGAAGAAGACCAAATTTTTTTTTAATTAAAGCCTGCAACCAAATCGTTAACAACGCAATTTTTATTGCTTTAAAAAATTAGAAACAAAATTTTATTGCGGAAATCAAAAACAAGGATCTGGCAACAGGTCAAAGAACAAGGCTCCGACCAGACGCCTATGTTGGACCAGACCGAAATTGAAACTCGTCTTTTCGTACTACGCGTTTTCCGAATTCTGCGATGCCGCCGACGCTTTGATTTGACAAGGTAACGGCCGTGATGACCGGTACCTTCAGCGTGACTCACTCTGATCTGCCTTAAGATGGGGCAGGTACCATTTACGGTGGTTGAAGGTACCATTTTCGACAGCTGAAGGTACCATTCACTGCATCTACAAAAGTACCATTTATGGCACCTGCGGGTAACATTTACTGCAGTTGCAGACCTACCATTTATGAACAACTGCAGGTACCATTTACTGTAATTAACTGCAAGTAAAATTTACGGTAGCTGCAAGTACCATATGCGACCGGTTATTCTGATTCAAAAATTAATCAGCACCAACACAGATACGCCGTTTCTCCTTTCAATCACAATATCATTTGATTGATTCACGACGTCAGTACGAGACTGTGACCTCACGCGCACGTATTTCAGCCACATCATTGAATGAGATGAGTAATGAGTTGTCATTTGCAGTGATGTTGCTGCTNCCCGTGTCTGTTTTCCCCTTCACTTTTCAAAATCTGAGTTATTTTGTCAGTCAAAAGTTTCACTTATGTCCCATGTTCCAAAATCAAAACCCTCGTTTACGCGTTCGCCAAGTTTTACGAGATGTGATGCATAAAATCTTTTATTTCTTTTCCGGGTCTTAGTATAGTCCATACCAGAAATGAGCACAAACTTCTGAATATTCTGGGCAACAATTGATGAATGCTCCTAATTCGAGCAAAATCCCACACTGCTGCAAGTGCCGCGTGAATGGAAATTTCTGGGTAGTTTACATCCTCATCCCATTGTAACTTTTTGCCAGAACATCCATCATTATCGACATTTATCCATAATTTTGCTAGCCCAGGCGAATATATTGCCGCAGGATGATTGCTAATAATTAGCGATATGGTGGGAAAAGAGTAAAATAAAATAAAAACGAATTTTGTACATGTTCTGATGTATCATACACAAGCGAAGTTCCCATTTTAATTGGAACTTTAATTTACATATCACTAATCCCCATTGGAACGTCCGTTAAAGAAATTTCATTTACAAAAAGGCTACTCAATTGCCCATTGAAAAAACGTACAACACCAAATGGGTCGGGTTTGATTTGGGTTGGGCTGCTTGATTGAACTCTCCGGCTCGTTCCAATAAAGAGCGTTAGTCGTCCCAATTACGGGCAGCGTGATTTCAAAGTGGCCCGACTCCAGGCTATGTTGTGCTGCGAACACTCCAGGACCGGCCAAATTCTAAGCCGTTTTGCTCTGGGATCTTTAATTATATGATGCACTTTCCCATTTAGGGTGCCCAGGAGCATGCAGATATCGCCACCCGACAGTGGATTATATCGACGGGGCGGCGCAAATCTGCATTAGCGCATTAGTTGTGCTTGTTGCTGTACTGGAAGCCCGCCTCCCATTGAACGTAGAACAAATGTGTCACCATCACTGAGAAAATCTAACTTTTTCTCTGGGCCATCTATAATTTGGAATTATTTAGCGTATATTACATCAATTACGTTTTTATAAATTTCTCGATAGATCGGCGCTAATGTTAGACTGAGTGTGTTGCACTGGAAATTACTGATTTCCTTCTGTTTGCCAATACCACAGAACTATGGATTGCTTCCCTCGGAAAGGGGAGGCTAAGCCGCACATTCCTCACACGCCTCACACGTCAGCAGTTCTAGGGCCTTGAAAACCCAACGACGTACTTACTGTACGTCAACTCTGCTAGAATTAATAAAGTCCTTTGCGTCTTAATTGGAACATCAGATTTGATTTACAACCATAAAATTAACTGCTGTAGCAATGAACGCAGCTGTGACTCGCGCCCTGTTAGCATAGCACAGTCGAACATTTCGTGCCACAAATCTGGAAGCTTTTGGAACCAAAAAAAATTTAATACTCCTAATAATGTTTTTTTACACCCACTGCTTTTTTTAGAGCTATCACGGCATGCAGCGGATGATACTTCCAGTTAACACGCTTAAAGATTATCGAAATTTGGAGACTATATAATACTTTCGTCCGTTTTTAAAATTATTTGACTTGTTCTCCAGAGCAGTTTTATGGAGAAGATGAATGTCTTGAACCTTTACCCTAGTTCTAGCAGTATGTACAGTTTGCAGGCTTCCCTTGTTGTGATAGACAGGCGTATGTTTTCTTTTGTTCGCTCATGATTTCAAAGCAATGATGGTAAACAGTCTCCGCTGACGATGCTTCGCACTTTCTATTTATATTTCAGAATAGAGCAAATGTGAATGTGATAACTGTTTCGAAAGCTTGACCGAATACTTGTCAATTTGACAGTTTTAATATTATTCCCACCATTTTTATTCCCATTATTAAGTTCCCACATTTATTATTTCTAAGCCCTTTATTTTATTATCCCCACTATTACCATTCCTAACACTGCGTTACAGTATTTAATCATTCACAGATCAAAAACATGTCTTTGATTAACTCAGTTACATCCTATCAATAATTTCCACTACAATGTAAACTAGCAACGCTAAATATCTAAACAACTAAAATATGTGTGGTTAACAGAAGTGCTACATAAAGTATGTACTTTTGAGAAAAGTGCAACGTGAGGAAAGTACTGTCTGCATGAGTGCTACGTAAACAAGCAGAAGAAAAGCACCGGTGAAAAAGCGATAGTTAATTCATCTTAACTTGAATGAATTAAAAAAATTGAAAAATCCGTGTAGTGAAAAGCGTGAATATTCACAGCCTGGATCTCAAGCACGAACTCCAACTTCGTCATACAAGTGCAGCTTGAGTGTCACCCATACCCGTTTAGAGAATAAAATTAATGCATCCATGCACGCCACGCACACACCGTACGCAGGACCATCAGCCCAGTTAGACCGCCAGCACACAGACACACCAGCAGCGAAGTCTGAATTACTGTACCACCATGGACCAGTACAGCGACATGGCCGAGGCAGACCGCGCTCTTCAGAAACGGGAGGACTTCCTGCTGCAGGGGCACCGCCGCGACGCCGACGCGGACTACGCGCGGCTGCTGCTAGGTTCTGGTGGTTCTGAACCGCCCTCTGGTCGGGCTGGCAGGGACGGTTCTGGAGCAGCGCTCGTGAGCACCGCTGGAGACCACATCAAGAGACCTATGAATGCCTTCATGGTTTGGTCCAGAGGACAGCGGCGCAAGATGGCGCAGGACAACCCCAAGATGCACAACTCTGAAATCTCCAAGCGACTTGGTGAGTGACATTATCTTCTCTTCAGGCCAAGAGAGCCCGGTACGTAGTATCGTGAAGTCAAAACGTTTTCTGTCCTCACTCATTTCAGTCTTCTCATATTTTCAGGTGGTAATTTCCATGTATTTTTGCAAATATTCAAAGACGGCTCGCGGAAATTTATGGATATCTGCTCAAGTTTCATGGTCTTTTCCCTCTCTAATTTCGGCCAGAACATCTACAATTATTTATAAATTTGTTGTAGTTTCTTAAATTATTTTACGAATGATCGATGAGGTTCCGAAGAAGTTGGACTAGGGGCAGTCAGACATGGATACGTGCGTCGCCGAATTAAAATTTAGCTCCCTTAATTAATGGAACAGCTTAGGTATAAGCCTGCGCACCCACGATATACGTATATTCTCTGTAAGGTACGAAAGTGGTGGTGACTATACGCGTATACCGGTATGCGAAGTATATGTATAGGAGACGCAGCCCTAAAGTCCTCAGACAATTTCTAAAGCTTCAGAATTACCCCTTTAATTCTTCACAACAAATTCACCGGTGGAAACAGTTTGCAAAAGTCGATGGAAATCAACGCATCTCATGAAAGAAATTTGTTATGTTGTTCTTGATTATAAATTTTTCCCTCATTTGTCTGAGAGCTTTTTAGCTGATCCGCGTACATGATGGACATGTACGCGTCTCCAAAAATTTTCTTATTAGGTTAGGTGCTCAACTAATTTGTAAGGTACTCTGCTAATGGGTTAGGTACTCTAATAATAGGTTTGGTACTCTGCTAATTGGCTAGGTACTCTGCTAATGGGTTAGGTACTCTGCTTATGGGTTAGGTACTCTGCTAATGGGTTAGGTACTCTGCTAATTGGTTAAGTACTTTGCTAATGGGCTAGGTACTCTGCTAATGGGTTCGGTACTCTGCTTATTGAAATGGGATAATGGGGCTCTCAAATTACTGAAATTAATAAATGAACTTTTGGACAGCATGTTTATCGCAATAAAATTGCACACAGTATATACGTGTACATTACGTACGTACATGCAAAATACACGTACATAAATATATGAAAGTTGTGTAAAGTTTTCGATTAGTTCACTTAAAGTGGAGTTAGCGTTCGTCGAAATTTGAACCCGTTTATAATTGGTAACGACTTTATAATAATTTTGAGATGTCATGAATAAGGTTGATAAATCAGCATGAAATGAACGACATTGATAAGAATTGGTGGATGAAATGAATGTCATGTGAATAACGCGGCACCCGAAATGAATGACGTGAATGATAGGCGGTGGCTGAATTGAAATGAATTGAAAGACCTGCAGTAGATGAACGGAAATTCTTGCAGTGGACCTTGATCTCATAAACCAACGAAAAAATTACCAAAGTTTCAAAGATATAAGATGAAAAACATGCTCATGCACATAAATAACAAATACATAAAAAATACATAATAACAAACGTTAAAATCGCAATCTCAACACGAACATAAATAATAAATACATAAAAAATACATACTAACAAACGTTAAAAATTGCAATCTCAACACGTACATAAATAATAAATACATAAAAAACACGTAATAACAAACGTTAAAAATCGCAATCTCAAGTCACTGTCCTGCCCGTAATTTTCAACACGTCTGACTTGGATTCTGAGCGCGACAGCTGACAACCTCAAGCAAGCAGCGTACGTTATCAGAGCACGTTCGCCGCAGCTGTATTACGTCAGTCACGACAGCTTACGTTGCTGTCATTCATTCTAATCCATTCAAGTTAATCTGCGACAACAAAAGCTTGCAGTCATCACGTAAGCTCCCATTGCTGTGAAGTAGCCGCACCTGATAACTCAAATAAGAAGTTTGGAGGCTAAAAATTTAAAGGTGTAGCGTTGACCTTCAGGGGCTACCGTTACCCGAACCTTGGTCGACATTCCTAATTTTTTCACAGCTATCTACTGAAAATCAGTCAAGCATACGTTCGAAAGCTGAGCATTTTATTACAATTCTATAGATAGAAGATATTTTCCACATGAATTTTAATATTTGTTGTTGTGAGGTGTTTTGAGTAGCATTTACAAATTACCACGACAGTGAAACATTTGTCCGACACGCGCATGCGCCGAGCTCTGAATTTGTGCCGCCAGTTATACGAACATTTAATCGGGAAGGATTTTAATCTAATGTATATTATTTCAGCTCATAGCATTGTAGTTCATCTATCATTGTTGCTGATATCATTGCAGCTAATATCATTGGAGCTCACGTCGTTGTAACTCATTTCATTGTAGCTGATATCACTGCAACTCACACCATTGTAACTCATATCATAGTAGCTCATATATTGTAACTCATATCATAGTAAATCATATCATAGTAACTCATATTATAGTAATTCATATCATCGTAACTCATATCGTCGTAACTCATATCATCGTAACTCATATAATTTTAACTCATATCATCGTAACTCATAATTTTAACTCATAGCATTGTAGCTCATATTTTATCTCATATTGTGCATTAAAGTACGAGCCCCGGTAGTTGATGTCCTATTGCCATACAAATATTCCATAATTTTTGTAATGCTTGAAATTAAAAATAGTTATCTCAGTTTATAACCGGAATATTTCCTATATGAATACTTAATAATTGAATTTAAGTCATAAAATTACAGTACGAATGTGTTATTCATTCGTATTTATATTGTTTTATTTATATATACATACATTCACTTCCATCAATATACAGAATTTTATCCACAAGCACTTTTAATTAAATTTTGGCTTGATTTAAGTGAATTTTTTTAAGCTTGATTTAGTTCGTGAAATTACTTGAGTTATTTTTTGTTGATGGGGAATTATTTTAGTTAAAAGTTTGTTGGTAAACTCAAGAACCCAAAAAATGTTGAATGATTTAAGTGTACTGTGAACATTTAATTTTTTCTTAGATGGCAGTGCATGAAAGAGGACAAAAATAAAACACAATCAAATAGCGGCATTTGCATACATAGATGTATGTAAAATCGAAAAAATACTAAATCACAAAAAAACTACTTTTGGGCGGAAATTCTCTAGAAGCACTTTTCCGCGGGAGATTATGTTGCTACGCAGACCCTCACACGTCGCCTGCCGCTAAAGCATTTAGCTAAAAAGTGAAAACGGTCACATTCGAATTCTCCCGTAGTATGAACACGTAGCTGTAGAGTTTTCAAATCAGAAAATCTGGTACATAAGTCAAGAGCACCATAAGCTTTAGTCACCGGTGTAATTCATTATTATTTTTATGAATCTATCTATCTGTCTATCCATCCATCCATCCATCTATCTTTCTATAAATCTATCTATATATCTATCTATCTTTCTACTATCTATCTTTCTATCTATCCATCTATCTATTTATCTATCTATCTATCTATCTATGTATCTATCTATCTATCTATTTATCTATCTATCTATGAATGTAATAATAAAACTCCGATAATCTTTCTTGCTTGTTTGTAACCATGCATGTTCTTTAATCATATCGTAGGTCAGAAATTCAAAACTCATCTCTCAGTAATTAAAAAATATTTTTATAACCCATTTTGATTACTCTTCGTTGGGACTGACATGAATGAATTTTTTTTTCTCTTTGGATAGATTCAGGAAATAAAAAAATCATTAGGCCAGAACGGGACTTTGAAATAGTGACTCAACGGGCTAAGGGTGCTAACAATGAACAATAATTATACTTTTTTCCATATCGTGAGTGCGATGACTAGCTTGCTATGTGAGAGCGTGCAGTCGCAGCTGCAGGCAAGCGTGGGAATCGTGTCCGTGTTGTTCTAATTATTTCTTGACCTGTATTTTACATGCGCAAATGCATGAGAAGATGAAAAGCAGCTCTGAAGATCTGTATTGACAGTGACTCATTCACTGAATGATACGTCACGTACACATTAGTTCAAAATATGTTTACTTGCACACCTTGAATTCGAGGTTCAAAAGGTCCACCTTCGCCTCTCCTTGCTGCTCATACTACTTTCTGCCACGAGGTGTTGTGGCACTCATACCACTCTCTGCCACGTTACACTATTCCACTCATACCACTCTCTGCCACGAGGTGTTGTGGCACTCATACCACTCTCTGCCACGATACACTATGCCACTCATACCACTCCCCATTACGACATGCCACTAGAATGTCCATTTCACGGCTTGTGATAGACAATTCCTAACACAATCAGAGACAATTTATTAAAAGTCTTTATCTCAGGAGGCAACCTTTTGTACCTTCAACATGACACCTCTGTTAGAAGTCAATCCCCTCCACGTCAACCCTAATCCCCGTTTTGAAGAGCTAATCCGTTTCCACGCAGAGCGCCTTCAGTTAAGGCATTCTGATTTCTTTGTTAGGATCAGTTCGTCAGTTTGAGCTGCCGAATTTGTATTGCTTGTCTGGCAGCTGCAGCAGGCAACACGCCAACGACACTCGGGTGACAACCGGAAGACTTAACGTTGTCTTGCATGCTGTAAGACCAGGTCTTTATCTCAGCTCGTCTTATCACCAGCCCTTGTGTGGGACTGATAACGCACCGAACAATAGATATCTATGTAATAACCAAATTACTGCGAATGTCAGTATTAGAATATCGCTGAATAGAAAAAAGAAGCAGTTGTCGGGATTCACATCACTATTAGAATATCAGGAGGGTACAGAGTATGTTCGTGCTCGAGAAATGGGACGTGAGATTATGGTTAACATTGGCGTTGATGGAAATATTTTGTTTCCTTGAATACCGTAATAACCATTTTCTGTATTGCGTACTCCGTCATTGCGACGTTGCTTTTGAGATCACACTTTGTTCACTGCGCACGCAATGGCTGATGTAGCCATCCTCCGTATACGGGCCCACTTTATTTAGGGCTATAAATGATACTATTTAAGGATACTATTAAGGGTACTACTAATGATGCTATTTACGGACACTATTTTACGACGATATCCGCACCTCAAGCTGTTATGTGATTTTTAGAAGGAATGCTTAGGCCTGCATGGTGGACTTCTAATCAGCTTTTGTGTAGGGTGTAACCTGGAGGGCATCTTGATAATGAAGCTGGGGTGTTCATCGATAATGCTGCGCCAGGTCACAGTCGAGAACTTTGTTACAAATATGGCACTTTTAACCAGCATTAGCACGCATGTGACCAGCACTAGCACGTGTGTGACCAGCACTAGCACGCGTGGGACCAGCACTAGCACGTGTGGGACCAGCACTAGCACGCATGTGACCAGCACTAGCACGTGTGGGACCAGCACTAGCACGTGTGGGACCAGCACTAGCACGTGTGTGACCAGTAATAGCATACTAGTATCCAGCACCAGTACACATATTCACGTCACAGACTTACAACACTTTCTGACTCACCTAATTTGTGAACGGATGAATATTGACTCAAAATTCAGTTTACAGATTCAATTGAACATCGACTCTTGAAATTTCACAGAAAAAAACTAGAGTACTGGGAAGAGCATCGAAAATACACAAAAGCATCCGAAATTCAATGGCGCAAAGCTAAATACTGGTCTACTAAGAACATGAATGAATGATACTGGAAAATTTTTCTCGTTGAGATGCGTCTCAATTGTACTTCTGGTCAGTCAAAATGCGGCATAATTTTGGCACATTTACGCGTGTCGTGGCCTTGCAAGTAAACTGACGCTACAAATGTGTGTCTTAAGAATATTATGGCACGTTTAGAATGCTGGCATAAATATTTTTTGACACACTTGAAATTCGTTCATAGGAATACCATGATTCACTTTTCTGCGTCGCATGACAGTATGGCTCGTACGGGTACCTCGCATGTGTGCAAACCGTGACAAACTTAACGAAAGTCTACGGAACTTCTGGTGCATGTTTAATTAACTAAGTCAACCCATTAATTCAACGTATGGACTATATATATACAAATCATTTAAATAAAAACCGCAAGTATTACAAAATTCCGAGGCCAAGCGCTATGTGAATAAATATAACTCGCCGTTGCAGGTTCTACAGGTCAACATGGCTTTAGTTATTCATGATAAGAAAAATTAGCGTAGCTCTGAACTAAATAA
>VOMN01101107.1:0-12741 GCA_014899125.1 Orchestia grillus
CGTTAACCCATTAATGCATAGCGTACATTTTTGTGCACGCTTGGTGGTAATAGTACCGAATGAGAAAAATGGTGACCGAAGGTAACGGCAATAGATGTTTTATTGATCATTAAGTGCGTCTACATTTTTGCCCTGAAATAACTTATGCATAAAATGCGAGAGGAGCACAAAATTAATTTCTTTCTCAACTTCGATTTTGGGAACCGTGTGACTTCACCCACACACCATTCATGGAATCGCATTTATTTCAACAATTGGACGACACTTTTCCTTCAAATGTTATGTCTAACGAAAAGTATATCGTCAAAAACTTGGTCCTAGGTACGACGAGTCCTTAATGACTGGTTTCTAGAAAGTTAGCTAGGTTTATCAGGGAATGAATGTTAAGCTTCAATGGGATAAGAATGGAGAGGAAAAACGACAAAGAAATAGGGATGAACGAGTGAAAAAAAAAATTTGGCACGGAGAATTGAAGTTCTGATACCCTATCTACAGCTGAGATAACCTAACAGTGCTCCCTGGGTACACCAGTCTCCACTAGCATACCCTAGACAAACCTGACCTTATTACCTACCCTAGGCCTCCTGAGGGGAGCGAGAACTTTTAATATGCTACAACCGTTCATAAACAGGCTTTGCAACATAAATTTGAAGATTGCGCTATAATATGCAAGCAATGTATCAGGCAAATGTCGTGTAGAAAAACTGACGAGGAAAAACGCAACACCATACAGACGCAACACCATCCAGACGTAACACCAAACAGACGCAACACCAAACAGACGCAACACCAAACAGACGCAACACCCTACAGACGCAACACCATCTAGACGCAACACCATCCAGACGNACCATACAGACGCAACACCATACAGACGCAACACCATCTTCTCCTGCGAGAAGGGATCCAACATGAAACGTTGCGTACCCTGAAAAGATGTTACCTAATTAACTTGATTCACGCGTATTCGTCCATAAGTTTGGAGTGAGGAAGACATGCTGACGGATACATATGACGAAAACTGCTCCTCCTAGGGGAAAAACTTGCATTAGCTCCGTTAAATGCTAGCCTTATTAAGACGAATATTCTAACGAGTCGCATTTTACAAACACATAAAAGTACAAAAACAAGGTGAATATAGCGATTAAGTTTTCATTTCACAGCTCTGTCTCGAATATTTAGCCACGACTCTCTTCCCGGTAAACCCACGTTGCTCCAAGTTCACCAGAAAACTATTCCATCTCTCACGGGTTCTCGCCTTACAGAACGTAATACTATCTCCGATCTTGAGGCACAAGAGATACATAAGTGGAGCCAACAGGAAACAATGGGAGATGCCTAGCGAAGAGTCGTCTCAAAGGACAGTTAGCCGCCCGCCTCGAGCATAGAGGTTATTGAGTACGTCGGTTGTATCCCCTTCAGGGAAAACGGAGTACAAAAAAATCGTAATATTATCCACTGTCATGGTCAGTCTAATGATCCAGATGATCCTCCGCGCCTTCGGAAAAA
The DNA here is from genome assembly GCA_014899125.1 of Orchestia grillus. NCBI lineage: Eukaryota > Metazoa > Arthropoda > Malacostraca > Amphipoda > Talitridae > Orchestia > Orchestia grillus. Next base: position 1,510 of record VOMN01101107.1, read on the forward strand.
CGCCGCGATAAAATTTCGGCTGGGATACGACCCAGCGCTGGGGCGCTTTTCTGTAGAAAATAGCTTCGTCGAAGGCAACGTGTCATAAATGGAAATCCCAAGCTACGAGGCTGGATTTTGTCCAAAACTTTGTGAAAATAAGGAAAATCACAAGGAAGACATCCTTACCGTATGATGTGCACTATCTAGACATTAGTCATCGATAAATATGAGAAAGAAATTGTTATTTTATTCGCATAACGCAATGGAAACCCGAAGCGAAGCGTGTGTTCAGATCGTAAAACGTCAGTCGCGCAGTTGCAAACCTTATAACGTCAACGATTCCTTCAGAAGCTTAAACATCGGTAAAGCACTAATTAAATATAATAATAAGTACTGATGGCAAGCAAAATCTCACGTTCAACTGCACAAAAATAGGCACTGATGGCATATAAAATCCCACAATAAAGTCAATGAAGTATCAGATTCCACTGTCAAAATACATTTGACTGCCACCAACGCTACACACAAAACCTACAATAACGGTTCCGTTCAACTCAACTGATGGCGACCTCGCAACAAAAGAGCTATTAGCACCTGAAATACAGGCTTGCCAGCGCCTAAGTACAAAAACTTATTGTTGTTATTGTTGTCCAACGTAGGAGCCCGAGTCAGGAAAAGAAAGCGTTTTCACAACGGCACCCGGTCCTCGAAAACTAAGAATAGCGGAATTAGATTTCACAGAACTTGAGATAGAAATTAGATTAGATTATTAGATAGTTTGAAGCTCCCTAGCCACAAGGAATGGAATCTCAAGAGAGAGAAAAGAAGGGAGCAATTAGTATAGACTGGAGAATATAAACACCGGTGTGTTCCCACACAAGATTTCTTGTTCATAGCAACAACAGGCTAAGAAAGAAGAGGAAGAAAAGATAAAGAAACATCAGCGAAGAAGGCATGAAATGGAAAGAGCAAATTGGGCACGAAATATAGAAGTCCCAAAAGCCCGAGCTAGAACTGAGGTGATTGAGATGGAAAGAGATATAACAAAAAAAAAACAGAACTAATAATCAAAACCATAACTCTTGACAACCTCTTCCGACAGTTTTTACAGATGCTGTGGTGAGTCGCTCAAATCACCACTGAGGAACGTAAACCTCTCAGTCGTGCTGACGAGGGCAGACACCTACAGTTTAACCCTTTTCAACGCTTCAAAGGCCAACATTTCCAAACTGGGAACTTTTCATAAAGATGCTCCTAGTTGTTTGTAAGAAACTGGATGCAGCCTTAATACATATATGCAGATGGCTGCAGCTAGTTTTTCGTACGAACCTAAATGCAACCTTAGCGACAAACAAAATTAACTTGCATAACTAATGAGGGATCCGAGAGTTCTCGTCCAACTGTAGTCTCGTGCCCGGAGTCTCAATGATGGTTCTCCCGCAAAAGGTCCCTAAGGGTTTGCAAGAACAGTGAGATAATCAAATGCACTTTTGAATTTTCCATTAATATCATGTAAGTAATATCGATGAGCACGCACGATATATCCTCGGTTATTGCAATATTGTAATATGGACACTATCATATCTAATTTATTTTGTAATTAATGGTAAAAATTTAAGAAACGCTTATTGGAGACTAAGACGAGAATTTTTGTTATAATCCACCTTGTTTGCTATTTTTCATACCATTTGCTCAACTTTTCCACGTCAATCTTCATGAAGAATTTAGTATACAAGGTCCTTAAAAACAATTTCCAAACTGAAACACGTGTGCGAGAAACAAAACAAAAACAAATCCCTTAAAGGGTTTAAACCTCCGCGCGAATCTCAGGAATCCTGCATGTCCCCCAAAGAGCGTACGCCTGTCCAGATTCGTCGTGGACAACCCCCTCCAGCACACCTCCCTAGCAACCAGTGCACGAATTTAATTGGGAAAGTTGTGTAAGAAAGGTTCGTCGACAGGCAACGACCAACTTGAGTCGACAGGTCCAATCTGGACAGCCAGTTCGAGGTAATTCGCGGCGATTGAGGCTGAAAATGACCATAAATAAGAGCCGGAGCGAAATCGTCACTTCGCACACCGTGCTTTGGGGCACCCGCGTGCTTGACAGTTGGCAATGGCATGAAAATTCAAGGTCAGTCGATCATTTCTACGCATTTCTACGAATCGAGTGGCAACATCGGGATCGAAGAGCAAACGTAAGGTGGAATTGAGAAGAAAATATAAATCTCTCAAACGTTCAGTAAAATGAATCATTGCTTGTAGCAGAAGAGTAGCAACATTCTGCATGAATCATGCAGATATTAAATAACAGCACAAAACGGCGGTCGGCAGGACAAGACCAAAGAGAAATTAGTTCGGCAGTAAAATTACAGCATCAATTTAATAATTAGTTCTATGGTTGGTGTTCTCGGAATCCGAACAAAAGCTCCACTCTCCGAGAGTCCTAAGCTCCGAGAGTCCTCATATATTACTAAGAACCATAATTACAGGTTACAAGAGATGCTACACCAAGAGAACCAATACAGTTCCTCCGAGCACACCGAGGTTTGAAACTCCTGTAGGATTCTCGAGTCGAGAATTACAGTAGAGAATATTCGTGTTAGGAAAGACCTCAGTCTCGAATTCCAACAAAAATGCCGAGAAAGTATCTCATCTAAATTTCCAATGAGAATTATTTTAGAATCTCAATGACAAAACCACTCCGGGACTCGGCGAGAACGTTGCACTTGAGGCTGATGACTACTGAGAAGTGAAGTATGACGTACGGGAGAGGATGAGACGCTCTGCACAAAGTTCAGGGACCTCTCCACGCACGCCACGAGGCTGCTTGCATTTCCGGAGCGTACATTCTACAGCAACAGTTTCAAGCGCTTCCAACTAATGGCAGGATATAAAAGGGTCTAAAATTGCCTGGGCATGTTTCACTGCCCGTAGATCTGACGCTGAAACCCTGGAGAGGACTGGAAATTATAGGATTTTAATATTTACGTTGTTTTTATCAACGAAGGTGACGTCACTGGTTTGTAGCAAGAGATACAACTCGTCCACTGCTTTAGACCATATTTTAAACATTCTTCAACGAGGAGAATGTTCTCAAGAAACGAAGCGCAAGATCTATTGCAAAAGAAGCTAGAGTTTCTTCATTTTCTGCGTAGATGCGCAATTTTTTCTAAGTAATAGGGCATTTTCTAAGTCATCTCTGCAAGACCTTGCTTTGTCTTCGAGCAGCGGTGCAATAACGTCAGCGCTTGTGCCCGCAAGCAATGATTTATGGGACAGTTGAACGTACCTGTAGGTCGTAGCCGGCTATTTGGCTCCCATTAATACCCACGCGTTGCATGATCCTCATACCTTCCCGTCGGACTAGCTCACTAAACCATATTCAAAACACAATACGAATGCGAAACGTATTTATTCGAGAAAGTGTAGCAGCTCTCTATTAAAATCAGTCATTAACAGCGTCGCAAGCCGTCCGTTTGAGCAAAGAGAGCTTCAGGGTTTTTTGGCCTCTGCTGCGCTTCAGGATCAACGCTGTTTCATTAACTACAAAGAAATTGTGAAATTGTCTACCGACGTATTGATGCGTTGACAGTATGAACGTACCAACATGTTCATCCCCATAAGGATATTCTAACAAGAAATACATACCCAACATTCATTACTCAAACCCATACCCAATAACTCAAACCCATACCCAATGTTCATGACTCAAATAATATATACATAATACTTACCAAAAATTCATAACTCAAACCCATACCCAAAATTCATAACTCAAACCCATACCCAATGTTCATGACTCAAATGATGTATACATAATACATACTCTACATGACTCAAAATTGTGAGCCTGAAATTGCACGATGCAAAAAACAGTAAACTGTAAGCTAAAATTCTAGTACATAACATCATTCTCTATTTCAATGTGAGTATCTCAAGGCGTACAAAAGCTCAAGGCTTGAAAGAATAACGCTTCATGCTGCTTCTCCCACCTCCTACAGATCGAATGAAAAGTTGCTTCGATTTTGAAATCACGGTACAGATAACTTTGCCAGTAAGACATTACACTTACTCCGTATTGGATGCCCTTAACAATTGGCAGCTAAAATCCAGTTCTTCCTGGTGTAAGCAGCTTCCGACGCCTGCAATGCACAAGCAAAGCTTAACTGCATCAACATTTGCCGGCCTCCAGCATTGTAACAAGCTCTCGACAGTTCACACCCGGCGTCTTCTTATTCAAGGTTGCACCGCGACTCCTTTAGAGTGCAGGACACCACGTAGGTCCCTCAAGTCTTATCCTTGTTCTGGTCTTTGGGAAAACACTTTTCCGGCGACCATACTATTCTTCTCGGTATAGAAAGACCCACCGGAGTGGGAGAAGGGAAAGCACATCCCAGGAATCGTGTTACAAATCAATGAGATCACGTTACTCCAAAGAAGTAAGGACTACAATAACTGTACACAACCAAATTTAGAGCAGCAGAAAGCAGAACTTCCACAGGGTCCGCATACAGAATCGCCTGCCATTCTCGGCTCTGGAGCGCCACCCTGCGCGCCGAGCAGTGCTTGTGACCAGCTCGCAGAGAAGCATCTAAGATGAATGTAGTGGGTGGATCATGTGACTCGTCGGAGCTAATAAGGCGGGGCAATTATGGTATCGCAGCGATGGTTTAAATTACCTGCAAGTCCCTAGCCAGAAATACCAATGGTTGAGTCATGCAGTCACCCGATTGTGAGCTAGCGTAATCGACTGAGACCGTTGAAGTGCAGGGCGTATCGAACGATAGAGTGATGAGCCCATTATCGTCGAAGAATTTTCGATAGTTCATCGAAGAGAAAAGTGGAATATTCAACGCAATATTCACTATTAAAACGGTATTAAAACAATAAATACCTAATAATTCAACACGAAAACATTCAACGCTAAACTACAGTTTACAAAAACACCCCAGACCGTCACATGAAACCACACACATCACCACGTTCAACGCTGAAACCTTCGAAACTCAACACCCTTTAGAGCCTCGGGTTCCGCCGCACCGCTCAGGCCGCGCAGAAGTGGCACAACAAGGCGGCTCATTATCTATCTCAGGCCGAGTTCATTCCACCCGGAGTGATTGGCCTTGGAAAAAAGCGCCGCCACTGAGTCAGTTGCCAAGTTCAAGATGCCTTGCTTGCGGTGCTTGACCTTCACGTTCCGCCAGTCGACGGCCGCGGGCGGCCAGGAAGTGACCTCGCGTGCCATCTCAGCCATGCCTTGGGATCGCGCTTTGGCGTCGTGTGATGGCACAAAAACGAGGACGAACTGCAATTACATGATATAATGGGCTTCACTCTTGAAAAAAAGGGGTGCACACGGAGGCGAACATACGAGTAGCGGTGTAAAAAGTTAACGAAGTCTTAGTTAGACAAGTTAACGAAGTCTTAGTTAAGCAAGTTATCGATGTCTTAGTTAAGCAAGTTATCGATGTCTTAGTTAAGCAAGTTATCGATGTCTTAGTTAAGCAAGTTATCGATGTCTTAGTTAAGCAAGTTATCGATGTCTTAGTTAAGCAAGTTATCGATGTCTTAGTTAAGCAAGTTATCGATGTCTTAGTTAAGCAAGTTATCGATGTCTTAGTTAAGCAAGTTATCGATGTCTTAGTTAAGCAAGTTATCGATGTCTTAGTTAAGCAAGTTATCGATGTCTTAGTTAAGCAAGTTATCGATGTCTTAGTTAAGCAAGTTATCGATGTCTTAGTTAAGCAAGTTATCGATGTCTTAGTTAAGCAAGTTATCGATGTCTTAGTTAAGCAAGTTATCGATGTCTTAGTTAAGCAAGTTATCGATGTCTTAGTTAAGCAAGTTAACGAAGTCTTAGTTAAGCAAGTTAACGAAGTCTTAGTCGAGCAAGTTAGAAAAGTCTCACTTACGCAAGAGAGCGAAGTCTCAGTTACGCAAGAGAGCGAAGTCTCAGTTACGCAAGTGAGCGAAGTCTCAGATAATTAAGCAAGTGAACAAAGTCTTTGTTGAGCAAGTGAGCAAAGTCTTTGTTGAGCAAGTGAGCGAAGTCTTTGTTGAGCAAGTAAACGAAGTCTTTGTTGAGCAAGTAAGCGAAGTCTTTGTTGAGCAAGTGAGTGAAGTCTTTGTTGAGCAAGTGAGTGAAGTCTTTGTTAAGCAAGTAAGCGAAGTCTTTGTTGAGTAAGTGAGCGAAGTCTTTGTTAAGCAAGTGAGCGAAGTCTTTGTTGAGCAAGCGAGCGAAGTCTTAGTTAAACAAATGAGCTGAGTTTCGCTCAAGTTTAACTCAGCTTCACTCGGGTGAGCGAACTCCACAAAACACGCTCATCCGACGACGAAACAGAAGAAGTGGGGATGATTGGTTCCAAGTTCGTTGAATTAAGTAACAATGGAATTCAGTATTGATTTTGCCAGATCTTAAAATGTCACAGCAAGATTTGTTTCGAACGAGCGAGACTTTCCTTAATAAAGCTGTGGCTTCGATCGCTTGCGTGTTCATGGACAACCATTAGTCACAGCCATTATAATAATCGGCCACACCCACAGAGGATAGGATTCTAGTGCCATATAATTATAGGGGTCTTATGTAATGATTATCTTCTCCGACGTGTATGAAATTGAACTTAACACCTAGAACGACCAAATTGATATTATCATTATTATCATTATCTATGTATTAATAAGCCTGTTCCTACCAATCTACCTGGCGTGTCCCGCTCTTCAATAATTGGATAGGACAAAATTCGTAGCACATAAAATTGACAATAAATTTGAATTCACGTCCGTATCCGGGATATGGTTGGACGCTACATCAGCAACAATTTTTCTCATCTATTCAGAATTTTCGAAGTAATACGAATCTGATAAATTAGAGTCGGGTGAACCAATATAAATAAAATTGACAAAAGAAATGCAACAAAAGCAGCAAATAGAGATAGGCTAAAATGTAGACGGATGGGAACACCTGAATACTCCTAACCGAAACAGAGTAAGAATGTAAAAGAGAAGAAGAGAATGTTTTTATAGAAAATACAACTATAGATAGAAAAAAACAGGACGAGTGCAAAACGTATATTTTGGAGAGACACCAGACTTCTAAACAAAGCTTTCTTCACTCGAAAAATTGCTGACACCGCTCGAGGTTCCGAAAAACCGTCTGGCACGGCTGTACCAGAGTATAAATGGTTTCAGCAACAAATTTGTTCTCAAGTGAAAGCTTTCAAAATACCACCTTCATAAATATGTAGTCGTGGGTCAAATTTGATTTTTTTCTAATAGTCCTAAGAGACAGTCTTGCAATTTAAAAAAAACTGGTACTTTAGAGGAGCCAGCTAGGTGCGCGTACGGCTTGGTTATAATTAGTATCACTAGTTAGTTGAAAGCTCTCTAGCTACTTGGGATGCGACCTCAAGAGAGCGAAGAAAAGAGAACACTGAGCCCGGACTTAGAGAATGAGGACTGTAAAATAGGCACGAAAGATAGAAGCCCCGAAGATCTATCTATAACTGAGAGAATTTCTGACCAAATTATTTTAGCGACGAAACTAGATTTAGTTTTGCACGAAAAACTAGCTGTACTTCCATGGATATACGTCTACAATAAGACTGCATTTAGTCTTGTGAGAAAAACTGGCATCAGCCATGTGTATAAGTGCGATATATAAGACCGCATTTAGCCTCGTAGGCAAAGCTAGAAGCAGTCTCATGAAACAGGCCTTTATATGTACGTCGTTAGGGGTTATCACAAATAGACAGGCAAGTACTACGATCATTGCAAGGCCAAAAATGCGGTCGATGAAAGGACGAAATCAATGAACATCGAGAATGGCAAAAGAGTCTCTCCAAATGATGAAATGTTGTAAAACCTTGCCCCCAGAGACGTAGCACGAATATTTCAACATGAGAGGAATGAAGCATTTCTTACAAAATAGGAGGAATGGAAAGAATTTCACTGAAGAATCCTTCTTTAGACCTTCCGAAAAAAATCCATGTAGAAATACAAGACGGAACTGGAAGCCGGAGTCAAAAACAGAAGTCCTGGAATTACATCAGACGTCGGCACGTGTTAGAAACTAGCGACGAGAAAATATCTAGAAAAATATAGTGTCACATGTTTTCGCGAGCTTCCTAGGGACTAAAACACAAAAGAGCGAATCGTGGTGTTTTGCTGACACAGTGTTGCTACGCGCTGCTCTCTTCTTTACAAAATTAATTGTAGTATTTGTTAAGCAGGAGTATATGCATAGAGAAAAAGCCTGTATCGTGTTTCATATATGTAAACTCTAAAGAGAAAGACTTCATTAAGTTTCATATAGGTATACTCTAAAGCGAAGGAATTCATAAAGTTTCATATGGGCAAATCCTAAAGGGAAAGACTTCATTGAGTTTCATGACGGCTTTGGAAATTGAAGTAGCACCTTGAAGCTAGGGAACTACTATGCACCGACATCTGACTTGTGATATTCAATCATTGATATTTGGCCTTAGAACGTCGAAATGTTCATTAAAATCAAAGCTCTTTTAGGTAGGAAAAGATTTATTTTACCTCGGTCAATGTCAAGCATGTATAAATTTTCTTTAAATCTTGAAAATGAAGCCTCCTCTGTCGATACCTCTTGACTTCGACAGCGAATCCATCTTCAAACCACTGATTTTAAAACTAGTTATGAAGACACTAGATATTAGGACCAGACTAAGCATTATTACGATTGGGTTAAAAGTTATTTGCATTCTTGAATACGAAATCTGTTTTATCGTTAGTTCTCAACTTCGAAATAGAATCCCTCTACAAAGAACTAACTTTAAAACAAGTTATGAAAATGAGTAGGATTCTAACGCCGTATGTGCACAGAAAGCATCTATTATGGAGAGCAAGAATTAGCTATACGACTCAACACAAGCAGGAAGGATGGGTTAATATGACCCATTCGTGTGAACGACCAATTTATTATGATTATTATTATTATTACCGCTTATTAGTTACTTTTAAGTTCTCTGTCCACATGGAATGTGATGAAAACAGAGCAAAGCGAAGGAATTATTTACTATGGACTATAGAGAAACAGGGTCCGCTGCGCATAGAAACAGAAAATTATTTCAGAATAGAAAAAAACAAACAAAAGACAGCGGAAAAAAGGTGCGAAAATTGAAAGTAAAATAGACACAATGGATAGAAGTCCCGAACGCCTATCTATAGCTCAGGGGGGAGGGAGATGCCATTTCCTACAGCATACGATGGACTAACCAACCCCACTGCCTATCGTATGCCTCCTGAGGGGCCAAATGACCTAATTTCTTGTTCAATATATGAATCAGAATGGGAATAGAATATTCCAAGCCATTGAGAATCAACTTCATTGAAGAAAATCACAGTGATTTGAAACATCGAAACGAGTCTTTTGATCCATCTACCCTTCTATTGCTAAACGTTGAAAAAAGAAGTATTTGACCATGAAGGAAGCCTCAAGTGCATACGAGACTCCTAGAATCATAGGTGCAAAGCGCCATACATAGCGAAAACGAGTTATGTATACCACTGCCACCCCATAACCTTCCTCTGCCAGGAGAGCGAGTCGTTTAGGATAATGAAATACCTCCATTTGTTGCTGAGGTACACAGGTTTCAAAGTCGCCAAACTTTGAAGCCGTTTTTTGATGTTTTTAAAAACCGGCGCTCGGAACCGTATACTTCTAAGGCCTCCATATAGAGTAAACCCAACGAATCAAGGCATGTAAAGTTTTTTTACTGTATTACTTGCAAGTCAAAATAAGTACAAAAAGTTGTTGCAAAAGCATACCTTCAGTGACCTACTTGTTCGAGACGTGAAGGTCAATCGTTACGTACAACAAGGCATTCTGTTGATTTATTCCCTCATAGCCTCAAAAGCCGATACCATCCTCACAAATAACGGCATCGGCTCAGAATGATTCCAGCAGACAGGTGATCGCATCGACGTTCTTGGTAACCAAAGAAACAGTGACTAGGTATCCAGGTTGCTGAACCTGTAAACTGGTTTTAACCTGACCTAAAGTTCATAACAAACGTTGAAATGGTACGTGAAATGTCGGTTGCCAAGGCCTCATGTTGAATTTAAAACAACACTCCAAGCTATAAATTTTCATCTCAGAGTTATTTCTTGGAAGAATTATAGTTCAGAAATGAATCACAAGCATGGGGAAGGGAGGCTACTCCTCAATCACCTTGTAGTTGACTGCAAGAGAGATGGACGTATTTAGTCTCGTGGATGTCATCGAGTTGAAACAGAACATTAACTCGCTTGCTGCCACCTTGAAAATTAGTTTCGTTGTTGCATGCCATCATAATGGCTTTTATTGATGAACATTTAAATGGCAATCTTCCTTACTGTAATGTTTCTACAAGGTGCCGTCCTTGAAGCCTATACATAATCAACGAAGACGCGCATGTTCATCAAAATCAAGATTTAATGAAGTAGTTGAACGTAGCTAAATAGCAGTTGAGCTGAACGTGGCGTACATGTCCAGCCCAACATGGCGCACATGTCCAGCACAACACGGCGCACATGTCCAGCACAACATGGCGCACATGTCCAGCACAATATGGCGCACATGTCCTGCACAACATGGCGCACATGTCCTGCACAACATGGCGCATATGTCTCGCAGAACATTGCGCACATGTTCTGCACAACATGACGCACATATCCGTCAGAAGCATGAATTGATGGAATAATTAAAGCGTAGAAAAATACCAGTCCTAACGCAAGTCAAAAATACCGAGTGCGTCATGTGGTATTTTTGGGTTGCATCAGGACTGGCAACATTCGGGCGAACGTGTTGGGCTCCAGGGTTCGAGTTGCCAAAGCCCAGGAAGTCCCGCGCGCGGGAGTCGCTGCAGGGATAGGGAGAGGTCCGAAGAGGCGCCAGCCTAGGCTGCTGTCTCCGCCGACAACCTTCATATATGGAGAATTTAATAATATGTGCCAGCAGGAACGCGCCATGCAACCCCTTCTTGGGTTTCTACCGAAGAATTTTAAAGTTCATATCTCCACGTGCCTTCACGCAAACGTCACTGATAACTTGATATGTTGATGTTAACTATGTTGATGTCACACCCCATAATAGACAATCTAGAAGCCGTAACGGACAAAAGAACCCAGTACTCTACAGCTCACTCTCGCCTAGTAGTTGGTACGATGGAACGTAACTTTCACCTACAAATTCCTTCCCATTTTCACATTGACGCACTAGCCTCTTAGTGATGGTAGGTATGT
>VOMN01101108.1:0-10465 GCA_014899125.1 Orchestia grillus
CCTGCCGTCCTCCCTGCCGTCCTCTCTGCCGTCCTCTCTGCGTTTGTCGACCAAACGCTGCTGGCCACGCTAGGATAACAGGCATCTGGACGCGTCATCAACCCTTTCGCTGCGAGGGATTGATCTTAATCATGAAAAACACTCAACAGTGACGCGTGACTGAAGAGACCAGTTATTTGCATGGTCGATCTTCTGAGGGGGTTAAATACTCGCGGCGAGTTTTTATGTGGGGCGGGACAAGGTGCACCGTAGTGGTGACAGACGCATGACTCAAGCCTCACCCTGAATAAAAAACTGAACGCCACCGACTCGATTCGAGTGAAAACATCCCTCGATAACTCAAACACTTCTTAATTCAAAGCACTATTTATTTGCGACATTCCCCCCTTAGAGCGTGCAGTTCGCTACTTGAAAATTCACGTAAGCTATTCACAAACGTGAAGGGGTTACCTGAAGTTGGATCCATTACTGTTGAAATTCAAAGTGCCATTAAATTTTTGAGGTATTATTCAAGTCATCATGGGTATCATACGGGATTCATTCTTATGCCTGAGTGACAAAACGCAAAGCCAGAGCCCTGTGATGAAATGTTACGCATCAGGAATTTGATCTCGGTCACTGAAGATAAAATTTCTGGTGCACGTCCTCGTAGTGCATAGCACAAAACTTGTGACATCGATTAGTCACTTGCGAAATTAAAAATGAGAGTGGAGAGACAGAGAGAAGGGACTAGTTCTAGGGCTGTTCCTGCGCTTAACCAACTACCTTCTCTATCAATATAGAATTGTAAAGACGACAGAAAACGATCCTTCGCCCATAGATATTCGTGTAACTCAATTTGTACCAACAAAGTGCCTGCCATCTTCAGATGAAGCCATCTCGCATCTCAGTATATCCCGAAAATCATGAGCGGTTTTACAACAAAATGCAATTTTCCATGGATGGGAAAATGAAAAATTCATGAGCGCGTAAAAAATTAGGGCATCTTCGCACGGTGTGGACCCGTGTCGCTGGAAAAAGAAAACAAAGAAGGAGAGCCTTCGCGAACGACGAAAATTAAATCTCAACAAACCAGCGAGACAACGAGCTACACAGCAGGCTTTTTCAAAGAATGTAATCACCTCGCAATGAAGCGGCTCGACAGTTAAAAAAACTTTTGTGTTTAAAGTTCATTCACGGAAGCAGACAAACAACCCGAACCTCACATGAATCCTCCCTCTCTTCCCTTGTCTTCTCGGGGTGAACCCACGGTGTGCGGACCTCCTCGCACAACCCAAGTCCTGAAAAACATTAAAAATAATCGACAGTAACCCTAGCCTCATCACAGGGTCATTTTTTCAATTTCGCTAAAAACGGATGAGTCAAATTTCGACGAACATTTCAAAAGTGATGTCACAGGAAGTAGAATTTTACTCGATTAAGGTCACCTGGACATTCCACATAACTTAGATTTCCACACGCTTTCGAGAGTATAGCTTGCTACAAGATCAGCAGATGCACCGCACTGTAGACGACAGAAACCTATTGGGTTCTTTGGAATAGCTGATCGCCCGGTCAGTTTGGGTGAAGGTTGACCAATTCCCACCCAGCCTTACATGCAGTTGTTAGTGCCCACTGCAGCCACCCTGCTTAAATCAATAACGAAGGGCATGAAAGAATCCAGGAGAGAGACTTAAAAGAAACGCCTGCAGTTGCAAGGCCAGGATGGCAAATCACTCAGTGAAGTAAGACGAGCTATAAATTGAGGAGCAGACGGAGACGTTTGGCCGAGCGGCAGGCGTATCGTGAGCCGTGCTCTCCTACAAAAGCTCTTGTTAGGAAGCCCGTCCATCACGCGCCTCATGATGGACTTGGCCGAGACAGATGGTCTCGCCGTGATGAACCTCTTCCAGCTGCTGCTAGCCTTGATGGTGCTGCTAGCCTTGATGGTGCTGCTGGCCTTGATGGTGCTGCTAGCCTTGATGGTGCTGCTGGCCGTGCTGCAGCACCAGCAGCAAGTTGTGCTGGCTGTACTGACCTTGCTGTCGTTTATGGATACGATGCAGATTCTAGTGTAATTTCAGTGTAATCCGCGTCGGATCCCACTCGCGTGGGTTCCGATGATATATCTGCAGCATTTACTTACGAAAGAAGAATTTTTAGCTCATAGTCTATGATGGTTTTGTACTGAGATATACAGCTTAGAAAACAATGCATACAAACATGAGTTTCCACGAACTACATTAATACAACATGCGTACCCTCAAAAAATACTAAAAAGCGTTGAACCAAAAGAAAATAGTATCGTAATTATACGCACACATTCCTCTGGCACGTGACTGCTAATTTGGAAAGAAGTACACGAGTACTGATGGCCTGACATTTTTAATCCACCCTCAGCATTATGGCATGACTGCGGGTAAACCTAAAAAATGTTAATGTTAATGAAGAGAAGACCTATTTCGGCTTCATGCTGTTAATAACTGCAGATCCGACGTCGCATGTTGCAATATAAATACCAACTTAGAAATTAACTTCAATTGGTGATAACGAAAACTACGAATAAAAAGGGTAGGATTTTTTTCAAAAATTAACTGACAACCTGTACTGCAAAGGACATTCGATGCCTCTTTAAAATCACGTAAGTACCTATAAAAGAAGAAAAAAATTGAGATGCTTTACCTCGTAAAATTTCAGGGAAAATTATAGGAAACGAAAACGAAAAACGCATTATTTCAAAAATGTGATTTAAACGCCCTAGATGTATTAGATGAGAGAAACTCCTACACCACTGACTGCATGTTTTCAATAACGGCATATGCTTTCAAACGTAGTAAGAATCTGGTTGAAATTTCGTTACATGACCTTGCGAAACCTCGTAATACGACAGAATTTCGGTGGAATTTTGCTTGCATAAAAACCACAAAGGAAATGATAACGTAGCAAAATATTGCGAATATCTATGGAAAACTGTGTTCTTCAGCGGACCAAAATCGAGACTCTCGGGCTCGACACGAAAGCTTAGGTCTAATTTCAAAGGCCTTGGAGACCCTGCGCTCCCTAGGGACACATCACAAAGAAAAACTGCAGCAGTATTTTTACCCGGCAAGCATAAGGGCGCAGTAACCTGAAACTTGTATGTCTATGTACTATTTTTTCATATCAAGACCCATTGCAGTGTTTTCTTCAATGTGCTAATAGAGGTGTTAGACTTCTCTTAACAGTATCAAAACCTTAAATCTTTGTCAGGGCTCCAAAGGATAAGGTAGATAAAACCATGATTCGAGCTAAAACCATTGGAAAAATTCAAAACACTGTTTTGTTCAACATGTTTCACGATGAGCCTGATGCTACAGCAACATTGAATGACATTCAAGAGAAGATCTAAAGAGGAATAGACAAACGAAGATACACGCAAAAATAAAACTATTCAGCTATTGCACTTACACAAGAAAACTCTCAGAACTCTTAAGCCTTTTCCGGCTTAGAATAGCGCACGGAGCCTTAAAATTTGTTCATGTCTGAAAGGCACGGCATGCAGCAGGAGCAGCAGCACTGAGCCTCTCAGGCCTGGTATATTCATGCAGCTCTCAGCGCAGCCTCCGCTTGCTCGCCTTTGAAGGCACCTCTCTAAACCGTCACGGGAGCATCGCATCAAGATAAAGGACAGCTCATGGCAACATGGTTTGAATTAAGCAACGACGCTAGCAAAGGTAAAGCCCAGGCAAAAGTGGACTCGGCATCAAACACCATCTCCTACACTCGAATTGAAATAACTTTTAAGAAACACGTCGTAAATGTGAAAGAAAAAGGCACAATGCTGATTGAATTCGCCACTTTGACCAACTCCGTTTCTCCTCTTGAACCTATTTTGAACTATGATAACGTATTTTGCAAGTTACAGCGTAGACGCGTGTGGTTTAATGAGATGCAAAACCAGGGACATCAAAATAAGGCTTAATAAAATTTACCGATCCTTTGATTTTTTACATTACAATCAAAACCCTCTCGCAAAAGATTTTTCACTTCTGGAGGAGCGAGTGACTGGATGTGTAGTCTGACTTGCGCTTCCTCGTACAATGCTGGGATAACTACGTTTTTGTGAGAAAAACGCAGATACCTACCTAGACGAAAATACATTGTGTCGTAACTCACATGAAATCGCCGACTCGCACTGACACTAGGGTATCTCCCTGCCCTGCGCTACTTGTAGTGGGCACTACCTAACCCGTTTCCGACATCGATGCTGTCAGTTCAATGACTGCCAGTTATCGCGTCAGCAACCACGAATAATTGCACTCAGATCCCATGGAAAAGTATCAGCTGTTTTACTTCTTACGTAGGTAATCTCGCCGATGAAATGAAGACAATTTTTGTCTGGCCCGTAGAGCACAGGTTGGCTTCTATCAGGCTCCTACTCATTTTTGGAGCCCAGTTCCATAGGATTTAAATAGTCACTTCTTAACACGGAAAATCCATTAGACGGAGAGATAGGAATCCGTTGCCTTAGAAGAACTCCTTTTCTCGTGAAATGAATAAGCCTGTGTAGAAAGAATGCATCGTTAGTTTGCATAATGGGATACATGAACTCCAAATGGTTGACTTAAACTGTCCAGCACGTAAGGTTACAAGCACGGAAATCCCATGCTATTGTAACTTTGAAAGAAAAACGGTTTTCAATAGCCACAAAAGTGCGGCAGTTCAGAAGCCGCGAGCTGCTCGCACACCTGCAGTCTGTGCCGCACACCACCAGCCAATGAGGCCACGCCGCGGTCTGCGGCAACCACACAAATTCGCGCCTGCAATTTGCGTCACATTTGGCAAAACAGAAGCCAACGAATACTTGAAACGAGCGCGCTCAGCGAGGGTAGAGTCGAGCAATAGATGTCAAGAGCTTCGAAGCGCAAAGTAACCGCCGTTTTTGCGGTGGGAGGCGAAACGAGAGCGTTACGGACACTAGGCGTCACGAAAAATGGTCTATTACTCTATTACTAAGTACATGACCTGCGCAGAGTGCGGGGGCTGAAGCTCCCTGCTTGGTGCTAAATGCTAAAGAAAGTCAAGTCAGTTGACTGAAGAACAGATCGTTACCATGAATTGATGTATTTTTCTATGCCGCTTTAGAGAGCAAGAGAAATATTAGATTCCTTCCAAAAAAATTTCACTCAAATTGTCAATGTATTTTGTGTATAGGGTTTCATCGGTAATCAGGTAACATGGATCAATACCAATTCAAACCATTTGCAGCCACGTTTGTGTCTAACATAAGGTTACTGAAAAATTTTCACAGTGCTAAGAGTTCACATGATTCAACCAGTGAAATTACTAAATAATACAACATTACCTACTACATTTCAGAAAAGAAAAAAAGCTGAAGTGTCATACATGAAAGTAGACAGAAGAGGAACTGACGTATTTCTCATAGACGAACAAAACATACTTATGCATGAGATAATAAAGAGGCGCCACAGTCCTCCTGCATACAAGGCTTTTTAAATTCAACATACAACAGTGCAACACTCAAACCACCATGTTGCTAATTGAAAAATGTGAAGAAAAAAAGGCAAAGTTGTGAGGTGAGTTTGAAAGCATATCAATACTTCAGGAACCACAGCAGTGACACACACAATATCGCATAAAATGCAAGAATTACTTGAATAAGAATGTCCTCATTGACCGGAGAGTAGCCTTTCTTATGAGACAACTAACGGGAGGAGACGCTTCTGAGTTCTCTCGCCACCGTTTGCGCAGTCGTTCCTCAGAAGAGCACGGCTTCCAGACTTCCATTAACAGACTCTCTTCAGCAGGAACTACAAACTAAGAGTTAATCTTAGTCCACTTTTCACCTTGTGGTTCAAAGGTAAAAACTTTGAAACAAAATTTAGAGTGAAGACAACGATAGTGTCAGTCATGCAAGCCACTTGATGGAAGTCGCTCCAGTGAGCCAACTGCAGGGCTACGACTCTAAATCATCCGAGTTCCACCTTATTCTGTTATCTCAGTGTACGTTTAACCCTCAAAAAAAGCTAATTTTCGTCTCACAATTTAATCAACGCACTAAAATTGTTAGCAAATCAAACCATTCGCGCCAGTGTCGAGCTGTCAATAGTGCTCAATGAATCCAGATATTTTTGATGTAAAAAACATCTACGAGGTTATTTCAATCCACCGAACATAAAATTAAAAATTATTTCATAAAAGTGTTCCTATTTTACGATACCATCCATTAACAAATTATTGATATACGAAAATTTGAAGCAACAGCCTACTTCGAACACTTAATCAGCACATACAACTCAACCCGTCAAATAAGCCCCCCCCATTCTTGCCAAGCTCTAGTGCCCACATTGTGCACACCACCGGACTCGTACACCAGTACACTTCGGAGCAAATTAGAACGGGCACCAACACCGTGTAGCTTGGCGGTCTGCAACGAGCTAGTGACTCAGAGGCTGCACCTCACGAGAAAAAAACGGGAATTATGTACTCGTGGTTATTGCACGCGGCAGAGCTATGGCCAGCAGCAGTGCTCATGTGTGTTGGTCCGTGCGGCGATGCGGGGCAGCGTGACCAGCTCTCGTGTCATTGCAGGTGAATATGGCTGAATGTGCCGAGTACCGCCTCACACTTAGTGGAGAAAACTTCGGATAAAGAAGGCCCACTCGCACTGCAATGTTCATGCGAACGCTGGAACTCTACGGGAAAATTAAGGGCTGCGACGAAAGTCTGCGATGAAAATTTGTGACTTTAGGCGTTATTTTGTAGAAATTTGTGGTGGTGATGACGAGAAATAGCTGAAAATGTTTCTACCTCAAACAGGGCAACATGAATGTTTTTTACAGAAACCGTGCCTCAAGAACTATTAACAATCATAATGGTTGATATCTCCGTAGGATGCGCTCGATTCGTTTACGAACGAAATGATCTCAAGAATTCTGAAACATCCTGGAAATTTTCTTGATTTCGAAATTACAGATGAAACTCCTTTAACTAATGCGTAAGAATTTTTAGTGTTGCTTCTACTGCAGTTTTTTACATTATAGATAAGTTATTTTTTACTCTAATTAAAAACTAGAGAGAGTTAAAGACAGATTGTATTTCTAAAAATACAGGAAAACATCCAATAGAATTTTAAAATTTACGTTTCTGCATTTCACTGTCAATCACACAATTTCTATTCGTCATTTAAATGCACAAGCGCTTCCTTCTCACCACGGGACGAGTCATATATAGACCTACTCTACGTTTAGAAGAAGAAACCTGTAGGCGATAGGATCACTTCCCTTACATAACACGGAAAAACGCATGTGTGAGATATTTCGTGGTAAAATAATGCAGGTATTTTTTATAATCCTAAACATTGGCCTCACGATGTAAGAGAATTTCTTACGTGCGATACACACGTACATTGCCACGCGTTGTACTGGTTCGAAGCACACGCCTCGCCATCGTGTGGCCAGACTCGGGCTCTCCCGTAACGTACCTGCACGCAGAGAGGGNAGGTGAGGTGAGTGGCACCAGATGTGAGGTGAGTGGCACCAGATGTGAGGTGAGTGGCCCCAGATGTGAGGTGAGTGGCACCTGAGGTGAGGTGAGTGGCACCAGAGGTGAGGTGAGTGGTACAAGAAGCGAGGTGAGTGGTACAGGAGATGAGATGAGTGGCTCATAAAATAAGGTAAATGGCACAAGAAGTAAGGCAAGCTGCACAAAAACTACACTGAAGTCGTTTACCCAAAGGTTTGAAATGTGAGGATGAAATATTTCATGAAAACTCATGGAAAAAAACAATGAAAGACCTCATGAAAAATATTCTACGCGAGCCATTCGAGTGGAGAATATTAACATTATTTCAAAATTTCTGGAAAATGTACGTGCAAGGATGCAAACATCGCTCAATGAACAGAACGAAGCAGAATATAACAACATAAACAAAAATTGGTGTAAAACTACACTTTAATTCAAGTAAAGACGCTATGAAATAGGACGAAAACTTGATATTTTTTTCGGTCCGAAAATCTTTTTCAGACAGCCAACTAATGTCTAAGTTAACTCATAACCAACTGCAGGGTGTGCCAGCGAGGTGTAAATACTTTTTATACTATCATTCAACAACATAATAATTAAAAAATTGTTGAAAAACTAACGAAGGGGAAACTCTTGAGTTGCTTGATAACCAACGACATCGAGCGTGGTCGCGATTTAATTGCTTGCCTGTGAGTGATGTAGAAACCATTGAAAACTACTTCGTCTGAAAGAATAATTTCATCGGAAAATATCGAAAAACGACAACCAGAGAAATTATCATGTTGCTTTCATATTTCAGCTCGCTGAGATCCTGGGCAGCAGCACGGTTCCCCACCGAGGCACCGTAAAATTCTGGAAGGTACATGGATCTTCTTCACTATATTGAAAACAAAAAGCGAAATGAAGACGTGATGTGGAAAAGCAAAACGTCGCGTTGGTGCGGGAGCTTCAATGAGGACATGTGCGTTGGATAGGGACAAAGAGAGCATTAGTCAACTGGTAATTAAGCAGGTATTTTGGAATATTTCAAAGACATAGAAAGTCTGCACATATCTGGATATGCTGAAAACGAATTTGAATAATTTCTGACGCTCACAATTTTCAGATAAAGAAGAATAACTCATAAGAATGGAAGTGACATAGATTGCGAAACCCACATTAGTACAAGACTTTCCTGGGTCTGAGAACATAAAAATTGTAGCATTTCGGAAAAGGTTAACGCGACTCTAATCCAAGGGCAGATTCAGCCGTCTGTTGGCGAGGGGCCCATCAATTTTCGAAAGAATGGTGGAACTTTGGTCGATTTTGAATTAAAAAAAAACAATGAAAGACAATCTATACAATTAAAAGCATCACAATTCCCAGACGCTGAAAGTCAATGTAACCTAAAACAATGTATGGTTGTGACATTGTAACTGAATAGACTCTAGAAGACTCTAAAGACGCACTGATGGAACCCCAAACCGTGGGGGGATGGGGGGCAAAATGTTGTATGGCTTCCCTTGTACCCTCTCGAAGTCCCCAAGCTTCGTTGCCACACCCCCGCCCGCTTGGATCCGCCACTGCACCAATCCATTATCCCGAAAAAGTTCACGAGCGATTTTGGCGAGCAGAGCAATTCATTAACTGTCGAAAAATAACTAAAGTTTTCATCGCGCTGCTAATGATATCGAACATTATTAGAGGTGATGACAAACGATGATGCACAGACAGCACTGTCAGCGACCAACGATGATGCACAGACAGTACTGTCAGTGACCCACGATGATGCACAGACAGTACTGTCAACGACCAAAGAGGATGCACAGACAGCACTGTCAGCGACCCACGAGGATGCACGGCACTGTCACAGACCGAAGAGGATGCACTGCAATAACGATGAACAATGTTTACGACATGCAGTACTAATGATGACCACATGATGTGCAGTGCTGTGTATGACAACGATGATGCACGGAACCGATGATGCGCAGTACAACGTTGATAACCCCCAGTTATCGCTGATTTTAATTGTAGAGAATGCTGCCAATAACACTATAATTTCTGATACGAAAATGAAGAATGATTTGCACTTGTTCAAATCAAACTGACTAACGACTTGGTATTGCATCCGTTGCTTTCACTGCAATGCAATGCTACGTTTCGGATTCGCGGTAAGTTCTCTTTACCGATTGGCAACAAAAAACTTTTAATTAAAATTCTTGCTAAACTTTAACCGGCATTCGTCGAGCTGAAGTTTTTAATCAATCCAACACAGTCGTCAGAGAATATCCGGCGCAGGTCTCCCCTCCCACGAAAGGCGCCAAAAAAATCGAGAAAAAGTTAAATAGCAGAGCGTCCCTCCGCCAGGAATGTCTCGAGGCGAGATTGCTGATTAATTAGGCATGGAAATGTAGGGATCGACGAAATGCTTCCAAATTGAAGAGCCTGCAAAATCTACGGCACTCTTACTGTTGGAAATGAGCAAATACTGCGAAGAAACAAATACGCTGCGCCGTATGCTGCAAAGTAATTGCATTGCAGTATTGATGATGCACCTAAAAGAAGGCCAGAACGAGTACGTATGCAAAAAATTGTGGATGATTCGTACGTGAGAAAATGAAAGTTTGAGGGTAAAACTGCGGTGTTGGAAGTAAAGTCAAGAGAGGCAGTCTGACACCGGCCACAGTGTCCCTCACAGAAGGCGGCACATCACAGTCAAACGCTCTATGGGTCCACTACACAGCCTGCACCACACTCACAATCTGACGCAATTTTGCTCTCATAAGATATCGCGTCAATAACACTATTGCCATTATACACAAAACAAGTGGGTTGAATGTTACCATTATAACCTTGGTCTATAACATCATAATGCTAATATGCACTTGGACACTCCAGATCTGAAAGGAATTTATTTTTTATTTTTTAATCAGTTTAAAACTCCCTAGCTACATAGAATGCGATCTTAAGAGAGCCAAAA
>VOMN01101111.1:0-16999 GCA_014899125.1 Orchestia grillus
ACGAAGTTTCCTCGTTCATTGCACGAAATTTTGATCCGATGGTTTTCTTCTTATCTTGGTAATTGCAAGGATCTTACTCAGACATATTTGGAAGTCAGGTTTTGAGTTCGTATGAAAAATTAGGTGGGGATTTATTAAAAAATAGAAGAAGCTGGTTTCTAGGAGCAGCGATCTTTCTTTAGGATTTCTCGTCGAGAATGAGACGATGGCAGGTTCAGCATATTCATATTTTGTGGTGTTTCGAACGATACGTATGGGCTATGCGCATACGCAGTAGGGAGATCAATGGAAAGCATGAATCTAACCTTGGTTTTGCAAAATCGAAGACTGCTCCAAGCAAGACTAAGACTTTTCCTAACACGGAGTTGTCGGGTGTATTTTGGGCACTTAACCTCTTGAAATCTATTTTACATGCCTTAAGCTTCAATGAATTATGTCCTCTAACATTTCACTTAGATGCAAAAGTCATTTTGTCGTGAATAGTGAAAACCAATGTGTGAAGTCTTAGGATGCATTCACCCGTAATCGGGCGAAAGAGATCACTCAATATCGTAATAGGGTAGAATGCATGTTTGGCATGATTTGTCAACTCTAATATCCCTTCAGAGATCAATCCGGGAGATACAGTGACTCGGGGATTGTCAGTTTGAGTTTTCCCTCTAGAGCTCTGTTCTGGAAGAATGGTCCTAGTTTCCTTCCGTCTCCGACCTGTGCTGTGGCCCAACAAACCTATGAATTCTCTGTCTGAAAAGAGTAGTGCAGTTGTTACTGCACTGAATTTTAAAAAACGTGCATATGTACCCATTTTACCGATTGATAATTTTCTAACATAACTTAGTTATTGAAGGTCGCTGCATTAGTGATCAAATTCCTTTGAAGGCAGCATGAAAGGAATTCGAATATTTACAATTCCTCTTTACTGAGCGATATTCAGGACTAGGTAAATAGTCTCCTCTCTATAAGGGTGTAAATGGTTTTACTGTGGAGGTGTTGTCTCCTAACTCATTCCTTAAATTTAGGGGCGTTGGAGACTCATCAGCGTTGAAGCTTCCTGGCCGTGAACTTCTAGTGAATTCTCTTGATATGCGTGGAGAAATATTTTAGCATTTTTGCACTGCTTTTTTACAAGATTATTTACTCTCTCCCGCAGAGCTTGAGAGATCTTCACCAAGATGAGTGGTCTGATAGGGTCCGTGTGAGTGGCGTGGTACCGATCAACTGACGTAACAAATCTAGATATCGGTGGTCTATGTGCGGAGTATCGCAACGTCTTGCATGTAACGACGGAAAGACGTGCTTAGTTCGGCTGGAACGATCTGACCGATCAGAGGGAGTCCATTCCATCAATTTACTAAATCCTCTAGAACTTAATTTTATGCCTCAAGGGGCTGGAGACGCTCTTCCAGAAGAAAAGTCTCGTCCACCAGTGCGTAAGTTACCTTCAAGTAAATAGCCTCTAGGCGCAAAGTAAAGTTCAGGTGAAGGCAATTGTTAATTGCGTTTCTTCGTCATAGGAATATGTTAGAAATAAAAACAGTAGCGCGCTTAGCTAAACTGAAAATTTGTCCCTGCTTGAACGCAACATGAACAGGTCACTCAGCAGCCCTCTCGCCGCCGTGCCGCCGATACTCACGAGGGTCACGAGACTGCGGTTGCGCCTACGCCGTACCGGCTGGAAANGGAGGAAAGCAATTCTAAGTTGCAGGGAGTGCTCCTTATAATTTATTTAATGTTCTGAATTTGAGTTGTGAGTCTGTTCGCGTATTCTTTATTTGTATTATTTTTATCCTCTCTCACGTTTGTCTCTTTCGGCTGGAACATTTTGAGCGACGTATCTCTAATTTCATTACTCGTATCGCGTTCAATTGTTTCGCTGAGTAAACAGTTGACGCGTATTAGTGAAGTACTTTACGGCAATGACAAGACCTCGCTTGAAGTTCCACTCGGTTCTTTCCGACGGTTTTTCTTTTAGAAAACACTACCCGACGTACATCATCCCTTGGGAATATTTTTCAATAGGAGTTTCTGAACTTCAGGCTTGAAAGTACGAGATTGTATTCATCTCTCGTATGTAGTCCGTAGGTTTTCTTGTCTGATTACTCCTTTTTCTCGTCAGAATCTCGTGAGCAAAGTGTCGTGTTCCAGTCGTCCTCTCCATGCGCATTCTAGATGGTCATGGCAAGCTGTCGGATACGCCCAGGTCTTCTCCTGAGCAGTTGACAATTTACAGTTAGGTGTACTGCAGTTACCAGCGATTCTGCTACGGATAGAGGGTTAAATATGCGTATCTTACAACATATTCTTATTTTGTTTTAAAAAATTTTTGTCACTTTTATTTGAAAAAATTTCCTCTCTCCGATCACGAGCTTTCTTGATACCCTGAATTCAACTCGGAAGCAGTTGTCAAAACTTCTATCAGTCATCTGATCATGTGAAACCCCGGGCTAGTACGCAAGCAGAGATACAAGTCTGCTCAGTTTTCTCCACAAAATTGAAATAAAAAGAACTCGCGTTTGCTGTTGAGTTTTCTATTTATTCCTAACAATTCTTTCATTAGTTCCACTCCTGACGCTACTAAGGCTGGTATTACTGTGTTTTCCAGAGAACCTTTCTATATTTGCCTACTTCATGCTCATCAAGTAAACTTTAAATCGTCCCCTCTGTGTTTAAACCATATAACCGACCGTGGCAGACTGTTATTTCAAAATTTTCTCTAATTTAACATGGGGGATATTCCATTCATACGGTGAACGTGGCAAAATGACGAAGTACTACTGTTCCGTTAGAAGAAAGAAGGAAAAATAGTTGTTTCCAAAATCAGTTCCGTACCAAACCTGCTACGGATCTGATTCTCAAGCAGCAAGACAACATCCTTGAAATTTAATGTGGAAGTCACGTTGACATTGTTTATCATGGTTTTTAATGCACTTGCCAGTTACGAAGCTAAATTATACGCCACCATCATAGGAGTTTCTATGTGCATACATGTCTGGTGCAACTTAATATATGGTTATAAAACGGGAGCAAGAAGTTGAAAAGTTCTTAATTATGCTGAATGAAATGTTGAAGATTGAAAAAACTTAGTACGTGAAAGCTTCTAAAGATTAGCACCTTTTCTTCTCGCAAAACAAACCGGGTGCGAGGGTAATTTGAAGACATCTTGGATATGTGAAGTAAAACATTTTTGGCAAAAAGTGTGTACACATGAAATTTGTACATGTCATTGGTACTTCATCAATAGTTTATGATATCACATACGACGTAAGTAACTGCATCCATGCGGATCAGAATTTTCCGGCCAATTGAAATTAAGAATTCATTTCGGACATCCCCTGTACAATAGCGGCCTGCAGTGAAGCTGTGTGAGCCCAATGTCGATTAGTCTCCCTCTCGACCACGTTGCACACGAAACAGTCCAGACTTAAAATCTAGCAAAGTGGGTACCACAAGTTGGGGTTCGCATGATCTCAAGTTTTCTGATCAGATCTTGGATTACTACGGCTTTGTAAAGAGGTACCAAATCTTACGGAAAGAC
Source organism: Orchestia grillus (assembly GCA_014899125.1). Lineage (NCBI taxonomy): Eukaryota > Metazoa > Arthropoda > Malacostraca > Amphipoda > Talitridae > Orchestia > Orchestia grillus. The sequence goes on from VOMN01101111.1 coordinate 3,536, forward strand.
TTATTGCCTCGCGTTGGATACTGTATTAACCCATGGCTAAAAATATTTTTTTAAAACGTCAACGTTTGCAGCAGCATATCGACTCCAGAAAAGGAAAGACCCAGTGGAATGATGTAAGGTGGCATGACATGCGTATCACTCCTCACAAGTCCTTAATCTGTCACAGTAGCCAGAAATTTGGTGTGTATCACCCTAGATTCATTTCTTGGGTTAACATCCTAGTTTAGATTGGTTATTTGAAATAAATTTTCTTCAGTTATAACAGTCAAATGATCCTAGTATGTAACTTAAAATAGATGTCCTCGAATAGCCTAGCACAGCATTAACGTCGTTATGCAAATTTCAGAATTATGTTACAAGAAAGGAAATAAAGAGAAGATCGCTTATACATTTCAAAGACGGATACATATGCGAGAAGATTGCAATCGGTTTCGCAACCACTACGAATATAATGCCATGACCATAGGTGTAAAACACATTCATGATTCATACGAAGATGACTAATGCGCTAGCTAATAGTTCATTGCGATATGATAATCGTTAAATACATTTCTGTACAAGTTCGTTGAAAACTTCTTCATACATGATGAATCGAAAATTCAACTAGAATGACGGACCATATAATGAGAAGTTGAATGAATATGTTACTGAATGGGGTCTAGATATTTTAGGGTATAGTTAGAGTACTAAAACATCTTTTGACTTGCAAAATGCTACGAACACTTGCACAGCTCAACACCTCATAGTGTCAATCTATACCTGTACAAGAAATGAATCCCAAATGGTCAGGAAACGTCTGTACCACCCTTACTACCAACACAGTGAACTATCGACAGTGTAAAAAAGTTTAGTATAACGAAGTTTCTAAAATATAGAATGTATAGAGCTCCAGACATAGAGTTAATTTCGCTGATCAACTTCATCTCAACACCTTGCACATTAACTTTATTCGCAAGTCAAGTTATTGTGCAAGTAAGATTCACAAAAAAAATTAATTTCCACGGTTGTTTCCGAAAAATGGTTCCTAGAGCTATAGCTTTCGGCTTACAATAAAAACCATAACTCAAGCGACACAGAATTTCAATCTGAACTTATATTCACGACAGATGTTTAATATTTGACAAATAATGGTAACTATGAGACTAACCCATTGTTTAGCGCACACATAAAGCGACTTGATAAAATATCGCGTTTACTCGAAGTACTAATTTTTTTCCGCGTAATCGAAAAAAAATCCAGAAGCAAATTGTGTTCTTTCTATCGAGTAACGCAAATGTGAAAAATGTAGAAGTGATTCATCCCATAGCAAATAAGCTGACCAAAAAGTGAACGGTCCCTGTAATATTCGTGCAAGACAACAAGAATGCAGTGCAAATAGGAGTAAGAAAGGCGCTGTTTATACTGAATGAGTAGAATGAAAGAACTCATAATCATCATAGTGCGTTTGAGAGCTTGGCAGTACGAGCTTGAATTGTCAACTCGGAGCTATCGCTCCAACTCTGAAGTGTACGCGACATGGAGACTTACCAGCGATTCCTTTCGTGCTCAAAATTTAAAGAATTTAGTCATTCTATCTCAGCTTCCCATTCCCGTGTTTCAAAATATGGGAACTTAATCGAATTCGACAAATGGTAGGGCTTTGGATTACTGTGAAACTTCTGCTGCTCTTTTTCAATAGATTTTCAACTTCATGTATATTTCGTCGTGATTTAAATATTTTCATTCAGTGATAAATGTTGCTAGTTTCCACCAAATTTTTACGTGATAGACTTCACAAACGAAGTTCTCTTACAATGGCCTGTGAAGAAACGGGTCTGATGAGTAACGCTACGGAGTAGAATTTCAGGTTTAACTCTTCCCTTACCCTGAGTTGAGATGATTTCTCATTTCTCTAGTTTGAAACGAAAAAACTTATATGCTAGAACTTTGCTTCAGCAGTCATTTCAACGAACTTCAACACTTAGACCGTACTGCTCCACACAGGGAGAAATAATAACGTGTTGACAAATTCTTCAGTAGCGAATTGGAAAGTAAACGATTTTGTACCCACAAATTAGGTTGTCCTATTAATTTTTCTTTTAATCAAAGCTAGCTTATTCGAAAAATGGACACAAATTTTACGTTAACTTAAAAATTGTGTTGTGTGCCAACGCATAGGTTACGTTAGGTTAGAAGGTTACGAGTACCATACACCATGCACGTCCCTGTCTCAGTATTGAAAGTTTCCTTTCTTCAACATGCCACCGGTAAATGTTATACTAGCACAACAGCAAAGGTTCATAGAAATAGGAGGCAGTTCCTGGGATGAGCGATGAGATAGGAAGTAACACTCGCCAGGAACAAAACAGCCGCTGCACATTGTTACTGACTAAACTGAATACACCTTCAAAATTTGGCTATCGAAACCGCAACTTGACATGAATTACAACTGGGCCACTAAAAACTGATGTTAACTGGTCTACTTGATTGTAGTCCGAAATGATAATTTCTTACCTTCGCCAAACCAGCACGAGCGAGATGTGCAGGTTGGGGCGGTAGCGCTCACAAGATGCCCCCTTCATACAGGCGACCACAGGCGGGGGCAATGGAAACGCATCTTCCAATTCTTCACCCATGGGATTTCAGTCAAACATTTAACATTGAAGAAAATTTGTTGGGGATAATAAAACCTAAGGAGGACGGAGACATTAATTTCTGTATTATTTTTAACTTCAAGACAACATTTAAAGAAATAGAAGACAGTCAACCAAGATAACTCGACAAACACATTAAATTACTTTCTGCGATGGCATTTAAGTACGTATTAACACAATAAGAGGAAAATATGAGGTAACTATACGAGGGCAAAATGGTCCCTTGAACGGAATAGTAGACAAAAATCTGAATCGTATGACATCTAAAAGAAGGACCAAATCACCGAACAAAAAACGAAAATCTCAAAGCCTAACCGACGATAACCGAACTGATCTCACATCACAGTTCCAACACTTGACATTCTCGAGGCAGAAGAGCGCCACACTGAAAAGAAACATCAAAGATGGAAGTGAGCAAAACAATTAGCTGTTCCCCGTTCCGGAGGCACCAATGTAGTGTGCAAGTAACGAGAGAGTTCCTGAAATTTCATGACTAAACAATAACTTATCCTCTACTAGAGATCAAAACTGCACATAGCCTGTGCATATATAACAACTTCAGATGTCTGTCGGGCGCAGCAGAGCTGTCGCGTGAGACCATAATTAGAAAGTTCTCTGTGCAGAACACAACAATCAACTTGACATTTTAATTCAGTTCCCTACCCGCCACCCACCCGCTCCAAACAAAAAATAAAGCTATGACATGTCTTCTCTCGTTCGTGAGTTGATCTGAATGAAATATGGAAGCTACCGATTAGTCAAATTGATCACAAGCCATTAGTGAGAATAGAGATAAATAATTCTACCGCTCGAAACCCATAATTAATCAACTTTTCCGAGTGCAATGATGAATGAGTTAACGACCCACATTAGCGAGTTAATGAACAATGAGGAGGTCGACGAAGTGAAGCAAGCTCGATTAGGCAGACCGCCAGCGAAGTGAACGTCTCGCAGGACACTAGAAAGCAATGGACAGATGGACTGCTCTACGGAACTCAGGCGAGAGACGCAGAGCACATATCTCGTACATAATCAGGAGGGAACAGCAGAACGAGCGTGCACTCTGCCTATCCACTCTTGAAGAGCAGGATCGCCACTTGACCAAGATAAAAGTAGATGAAATGTTTCGTCTCGTGCGTCACATAGCTGCCAAAATTGCGGCCCACGATGCAGTGCCAAGTTGGGTTATACTTCTTGTCGAACTCCTTCTTGATAAAGGCGGCGATGTCCTGCAGGCAAAACAATAACACAATAAACTACTCATTGCAGTGACCGTAGAACTCTAGCTCCACAGCACCAAGCCGTGCAAGCAGAAGAAGCCAAGCCTCCACATAATGTAGCAGATATAACCGTTTGAGATCATGTTGACGTCACAAAAAAAATGCCCCTAGTGTATTTATTGCACACGAATACGGGCAAAGAAACCTGGCAATAGTGCGTCTCAGTACTGTTACAAAATTGAACGGTGCCTTTTATCGACTTTAATATTCACACATTGTACCAGACTTAGCCCGCTTGGCAACAAGCCTTGTAAGCTCTTCGTTCACGTCTGAAGAGATGAGAGCTTTCACTATCTAGAGGACCACAGTCACGAAACTCGTCAACTCGAAGCAGCACCCCAACGGCGTGAAGCTCCTCGGATAAAAGGTCTGCTTATGAACTTTACCCGTTAACAAGAGAATAACAAATAAAAAAACAGCATAACCGAAAAATGCTCGGAATCAAAGCAGGTGCTTCGTACGTAAAACTTAGCTCTGGATCCCAAGGGCCACGTCAGAGGGACGTCGATGAACAGTATTCATGGCGAGGATGGACACAATTCGTCTTTTCAAAGTATATTCAAATTGTTCCCCACCCTCCAAACATGGTCCTATGAAACGCTACGAACTTGGAATACCACCATCAACAACAGTAAACCAATCTTCAGGTTAGTGGCCAGAGGCCTTCTCACCCCTAGTCACCTACCTACAGCTGAGCCAGGGATTTGAGAGCACACAGTTGGTACCCAAGATTTGGCTGACGGCAGGATCAAATTTCAACTCCTGAGAGCTGTTTGAGGACATGATAGATTGGTGCACAAAAATATAGTAATAATATAATTAGAGCTCTACTATAATAAAATAAAGTAAAACCAGGTAGGATTAAAACATAACATGGCAATTGAAACAGCAATAATCTTGACAGTAATGCTAAAACTAAGCACTTTAGTATATTATTTTCCAGCCCAAAATTTAGAGCACTCAACTTCCTAAGCATCATCATGAAGGACCACTAGAATAATACTTCATATGGATTAGAAAAATCTTTTTCATGTTACTATAGTGATCACAGAAATTACTAATTGGTTTTAAAATTTATTCACTACACTTTTCCATTAGATATAAGAATTTCACACACAAAAATTGGGCACTAACCTTTTCTATGTTGAATTTCTCAATAGCCTGAGTGGCGCAGTCCACAGCATCCTGCTGCATATCTTCAGACATGTCAGCATTCTTCACCACAGCTTTGCGGTCAGTCATCCTGTAATACAATTGCTCAAGTCAAACACCTTGTGTATCACTCAGGTCCTTCAAGTCACCATGATAAAACAGTAAAGGCTCAATGAAGCACGGTAAAAATTTCATGTTGCACATAGGAAGACCTGTTAGGAAATGACAGTCGCCTGATATTGATAAAGTTCTCTCTCCATACAAGACACTGAAATGACTAACACCACAGAGAGCCCTCCACAAAACTAGGTGCTGACAACGCCTCACAAGGCAAACAAGGGTTGTCTTCAGCAGCAAATCCTTCAGTGCAAGAGAACATTGGGCATTATGCAAGGAAAAATCTCCCAAGTACTTGTAACTAAAACACAATTTCAAAAATACCTTCTTCATACAAAGTCTATGAGCATTACTTTTGAATGACAAAGTAAAAAAATAAAAGTGAAATACATTATTATAATTTGTTAGTTTAAAACTCCCTAGCCACACCAAAGGCAACCTCGAAAGAACAAATAGAAAGGACCATTTAGTATGGACTTGAGGAAATGTGGAACCTATGTACAGGTGTGTTCCCACACAAAATTCTCTGGACATAGAAACAACAAATCAAGAATGAAGAGGAAGAAAAAAACAATAAAAGATGGCAAAAAAGATATGAAAATAATAAGAAGCAAGAGGGCACAAAAGATAGATGTCTTGAAGGCCTAGTAGTAGTAGTGGTGGTAATGAAAGCAGCACTTCAGTAACTCGGACTATCTCACACCAAAAGAGTAGGGACCAATCAGTATGGACTTGGGAGAATGGGGAATCTATGCCCAAGGTGTTTCCACACAAGATCCCCTGCACATAGAAACAGCAAGTTAAGAAGGAAGAGGAAGAAAAGACCAAAAAAGATATAGGGAAGAAGGAATGAAAATGGAAAGCAGCAAAGTTGGCATGAAAGATAGAAGTTCCGAAGGCATATCTAAAACTGAGTTAACCAAACGAAGCCCCCTGGAGTTGCCAGTCCCCATAGCATAGGATAGATAAACTTGACTAACCTAACCCTATTGCCCATGGCCCCTCCCATGTCCTCTTGAGCAGGAAGAGAAATACAGAGAACATGATATACAATGTCAATGAAACAAGCTTTTCAAATGAGTTCATTTGAGCTTGAAAATGCCATTCTCATCAGAGCATGTATATATGTACACCAAAAACAATAACTGCACTTACTATTAAAAAATTATGGCTAGGTAATTATGAGGATGCTAAAAAAGTAAAGCAAACTGCATTAAAAATAGAATAGGTCAACAAATCAACTTAAAACATTTTTATACACCAGCTACTGGTGTGTAACACAAACTGCAATGCAAATCTCAATGCAAATAGAATGTGTCAACTATTTTCAAACCAAACTTTTGGCAATAACTATCTATATTAGTACAAATAAAAGTGACAAAACAATCATCTGAAAAATTACAATGCATCAAAGTTATCTTTAAAAAGTAATATGTTTGTGTGTTTCTCTATTTTACCCATATAAATAAATAGCACCTACATTTGCCTGCACCAACATTTGTCAAGTTAGATTAAGATGAATGTACACATTCAGGAGACAATCATAAAATTAAACTTAAGTGTTTGACTCTGATCGGCTTGTTCACCATCTAACATTATGTCATGGAATGTGTTCGTACAATACAATGCTAGTTGCAAAATTACAAAAAACAATGAACAAAAATGTAAAATTTGAAAGAATACCTTGGTCGGCGAATTCAAAATCAGAAAACTGAAGAAATAATGAATAATAAAAAATACTGAAAACTTGAAGAGGCTTGAAAGACAATTTTGAATTGAAATTTGTAACAGAAGAATAAGACTTGTCTTGTGAATTCATGGCAGAAAATTTTAGTCCTCAAATATAGCAAGTTATTAAGGCAGGTAGAACCATATTTTTCAATATTAGAAAAATATTTCATTGAAATGCAGTGTGTCCGCCAGCCTTTTAGTTATGAACATAAGAAATGAGACTTGCTTTCTTCAATATGCAATACATTCTGATGCATCTTGGGAAACTGTACACTACAGGGACAAAAATTGTTCTGATCAGCAAATCAGGTAACAAAACTGGAGGCAAATTATAAGAGTTTTCAAATACATCAGGGCATCAAAAATTTTATTCCAAACATTCCTGCATGCTTGCTCAGTTTCACTCTGAAAGAGACCAGGGACAATATAAATAGTAATGCTATTCCTGGAATCTAAAAAAAGAAAAATTTCAACATTGTCATTCATAACCAATGATGCAAAATCCACTCAGCAAGAGCACTAACCGATGTTGTTAGCAGGGCAAAGTGAGAGGAAGCTCTCCCACAACACACAAAAGACACTAAAGACAAAAAATGCAGACTCCAGCAGAGCAATGACATGAGGCACAAGTTAGAAAGGCAGGGTCAGGGCAGCAGGCTTGAACTGTAGCAGCACAGTTGCCCTACCTGGCAAGGAAGGACGGGCAGCAGGGCATCTACATCTACACTGCCAAGCTGCAACAAGCAGATCTGTTAGTGAGGCAGTGCCCCCTGAAGCATTGATCATCTTAGCAGAACATACATACAAAAGAATTGAGTTTTCCCCACATCTCAGAAACACCAAAGTGATTGCCATTATCACAAGGGTTTCAATTGTATAACTTAGCAGCCCATGTGTGAACAAACACAGCAGGTGTTAGCTGTCTCTGCATGGAAGTACTGAACAACTAATGTTGTGAGAGAAAGTTGCTGCAAGTCAATTGGCAGGCTTAGAAAATGAGGACTTCTGAAGCATGTCATTCCAGGAATGGTGATTTTAAGTAAGATAAAAGCTTCTACGGTAACAATCATAATAAACTTGGCTGAAAAATTTCTTCTGTAAGTAGTCTATCAACAAGCTATTAGTTAATGTTAAGAGTTGCTTATTAAAGAGAATGTTTCAAAAACTTCCATAAGAATGTGTAGACAGTCAAGAGAAGGTCTGGGCAAATGGATCGTCTGTTCACTGAGCTGTTCCACTATATTCATTCAGGAAAGAATTGAGTCAGTAGTACAACTACATCAAGTCAGAAAAGAATTGAGTCAGCAGTACAACTATATCAAGTCAGAAATCAATTTAGTCAGCAATACAACTACATTGTCAGAAAAGAATTGGTCAGCAGGACAACTACACTTAGTCCAAAAATTATATACATAATTATTCCTGTACAATCAGTAACAGATTATAAGTGAAAACAATTAGCCTACCAAAGAGAAGGAAATTATGAAGGCACTATGTGTGTTCACATAATAGAAAATATCAGATGGACACATAGTAAGAGGCAACCTAAAGATTTTGAGTCAGTTAAACAAGGACTCTGTATGTTTTGTCCTATCATTATACATACCAAGATCAACTGTGAACATCTAGACAAAAAAATACAAGGATTACACAAAACTGTAAATCCCAAAAAATGAAGCAAATAAAGCAATAACAGTGCAGCAATTACAAAATTTTGTATAGCAATAAAAAGCACTAATTAGTGAGAAATTTCAACAAAAGCAAAAAGACACACATGCTCATCAAAGGAGCTCATCACTTATGAATGATAGCCCACAGCACAGCCAGCGCCAGACTCTCAAGACAGAGAAACAAGTTGAGAATTAAAGTTTCTTTTCAGAGAACATGACATGCAAAGCAGAGGAATTTCAGCAATCCAGCTCAGATCTCAGGAGCCCACAACGACTTGTGGGCTTATTTCTTACAATGAACAAAGAATAAATGAGGCTCAAATAACACTGATGCACAGTATCATGCTATTCAATACAAATTTAATAACAAAATTTCAACTTTAAACACAAGAAAATATTTAATAGGATTATTAAAATAACAAATTCATTTCCTTCATGATATCAATTTGAAGCTTAAGTTTTGCATGCCATTTACAAATTATTAACCCGAATTTTACTAGAAAATATATCAATCATTTCTGTAAAATCTTCACATTCTAAAACATACACACTTGTGTTTCTCATAACTTTTAGCCACACACATGTATTTTCAAAATTAGAAAAAATCTCAGTGAATTATTTCCAACACAATGATCATGGTTTTACTGATTCATTTTCTTCAATATCTTTTGTTGAGTACAAAATAAGTGTTTTAAATTACACTCAGCTCAAGAGGTTCCTAGGATAACATTTCTCTAGCAACTGTCACACCTGGCAAGACAATCTTGGCAACTGAATTGCATGACCATACATAAATTTGATCACTTCCTATGCATAAAAAGGTTAAATTTAAATAGATCTCATGAACTGGTTATCTGGATAAAAGAAATACTCGAATGATATTGGAAAATAGTCAGGTATATCAATAGAAATTATTAATTACACACAATTGCTACCACTTTAATCAACCAATTATAATATTCACCTTCTTCATATTTCAAAACTTCTGCCCAACTTAACTTTTAGCAATTACGATCATGTTTATTCCCTATTTTAATATGATAGCAAAATTGAACAACTCAGCATAATAACAATAATGGAGCATGTGTACATTAGAGCAACACATGTTACATTGGCCTTCCAAATCAAGGGCACTGGAATTGATAGCTCAGGAGACGTCAACACTGCAACATCCAGAGACTCGTTAGGATATTATTGGTTTTTGTCTGGGAGTGCATTGCAGCATACCTTACTCATCCTACTCTTACTGCCTTTATGTTAGCATCATTGGATAGAATTTTAATGATGGGAACTTATTACAAAATATTAATCATAAGAGTTTAACAAAAAGTTGTGTAATAACATGAAAACACCCATTTGAACAGCCTCTTACATACTTGACCAAGGTTAGGAGCATGTTCACCTAAGTTATCACTACCCATGTATGCAGGCTACACTATGCCAATCAACTACAATAGGCTAAAACTAACCACCTCATCTAACCTGATCTCACTTATAACACAGCTGAGAGAAAGTCCAACACAGCCAAAAGATGCAAAAGAAAAGTAACAATTAAGTGTGCCACAGCTGGGACAATATATAACAAACAAGTAGACACAGCCTGCCATAAATGGCAGAACAGATGTTGAATTCTTAAAATGCCTCCTTGTTTACAGTAACTGACATGAAATGTTATTTTCTGTATAACTGATGCAGACTTGTAGAGTTATCTGGCAGTCTTGATATTAGTTTTGGAATAAAAATTCCAGTATTTCCTCCTATCTAAATTCTCAAGAGCATGACAGACAAACCAACCAAACAAGTAAGCAACAACTGTATATTGGTACATAGTGGAATAATGGGATTCATCTGTCCTAAAAGAGTGTCCAATAAAATGAAAATAAAATATTAGCTGCACAATGAGAGGGGTAAACTATGGAACTAAATGTAATACTTCTGGATAAAATAAATCATAATCACTTAATTACCCATCCTAAAATGAGCAACAATTTATTAACCTATTCAATGCTACCAGGTAAAACACATTACACCCTAACTAAAACAAAACAATTTTCAGTTAGCATATTCTCTTGCTCAAATATTTACATTCTGATAAATGAAATGTTCTAATAAACAATAGCAATTTCAAAATATTAGAAGCATCAAACCCCAGTTACCTGAAAATTTAAGAGTATATACAGAGGTGGGCAGCGCTACTTTGAATTGTAGCGGCCACTACATTTCAAAGTAGCGCTGCCCAGCTCTGCGTATATAAACATTTTCAAGAGAAACTTTTTTTCACCACTAGGGATAGCTCATATATTCTAAACAAAAAATTTACATGCATGTTTATGTGTTCATAGATCATAACATCTTCATATTGTAAATAGAATTCTATAATGTGTATTAATTTATCAGTTTTGGCAGCAGTTTCTATCATTCATAATCATTACTTGTCTATTTTATTTTAAAACAAGCAACTGCTCCCATATAACTGATGGAGCTGGATTCAAAGACAAATTTTAAATAAATATGATTGGTTCTCTCAGGCAGCCCTTCACTTCAAGTAATTGGCATGTCATAACAAGTATCAAATCACAAAGTAGTTTTCATGAAAATTTTCTACCAGCATTTCTGGGTCAATCCATTGCAAGCCAACGAAATGTATTCGAAATATAGAATATCTATATGATCATCAGCCTACTCATCATATGTTATAGAAGAAATATTTTATGTATACATCTCATAACAAGTTAGAATAAAATGTACTATAGTGAATAAGAATAGTTTGACCAAATTCAGTCACCGAATTACTCTATATACTCTGTAGTACAATTGCACCTCTGCCTACTAGGTTAGACGAACAAGTATTTTCACTAGCGTGAAAGTCGAAAACTAACATCCATCTCTAGTCTGGCGTTCTACCCTGCATTTACATTAATTAAAACCACAAACGTACCTAAAGCGAACAGCATATATTAATGAAACATGGCAATGATGAGCAGTAATAGACACATTCCCTCACCTGTTTATGTTATTGGAGAGGCTCAGCGGTTAAATAACGGCTGTTGAAGCAAACACGACGCAACTCACTAGCCCACAGTACGACGATGTATGAGCCGGTCGAGGAATTTAGGGTCAATAGAATCTGGTAGCAAAATCTGGTAGTAGCATCTGGCAGCATCATCTGGCAGCAGTAACATCTGGTGAGTCGATGAAGTGTTAATTAAACTTTTCAGTGTTGATCATGTGACATGAAATAAATATTCTATAACAGGTGAGAATGACAACACTTTGCATTTTTTTTAATTTTTTAAATAAACAATTTCGCCATCATTTATGCAACTTCTAATTTGTTACATCGTTTAAGACGATATCCAAAATATCGAGAAAAAAAACTATGACCGACAAACGTTTTCTTCACGTTGATGAAAAATTTGGAGTACAACGATCATTTAAAATAGTAATTCACATATTCTAGGTACAGAGTACAAGATTATTTTTTGTACATATGAGAAACCATCGAGGGCACACACAATGTTTATCCTGAGAAAAGAACCTTTATTTATTCTAACACGTTTTACCGTTGAGTTTTAAATACCTTACAACTACTGGTGTGATGTGGGGTGAAGGGATGTGTGCTTTAAACTTCTTTTTCCAAGGAAAGTACTTCGCAGTCAAGTGGAAAGCCTCACCTGAGCCGAGGCTCGAACCTTGATCCTTTCGGCTGTGAGGTCATCACGCTAACCAGTACACCAAGGAGCCCACACAGCAAGGAAAAATTCTCCAGCAAGAAAAAGTTTTCCAGGCAAGATTGGACACGTCCGAACACACAACGGCAACATCTACGTTTATTCTACGTGGCCTAATTCAAATGAACAGAAAACAGTCCCTCTCGAACTGAATACACTCTCAGACTTGAACGACTCCCTCCAGCAGTGCATCAAGGAGACCTCCAAACAAGTCTTAGAAACTAATATCTACCTATCAGGAGCAAGTATTCCAACCCCTATGTCTTTTTTTTCCTCTTCTTTACTATTACTTCCCCTCTCTTTCTCCTTTCTCTCCTTTCCTCACATCACTATCCTTCTCAGCCACCTAATACAAGGATCTCGATGAATGCTGACGACGTTCAAATCGCAAAAACAAGTACTCAACTCCAGCAACAAGAAACAAGAGCATTCGCTAAAGATCTTCTAAGCAATTTAAAATCATAGTATGACCAAAATGGTCTCAAATTTAACGCAAGCAAACAATGCATCATCTTTGGCTCCAAAGGTACAATAAAGAAGCTCCTCAAACTGACTCTGGCTCTGGGAAACGAGGTAATCAAACCGTTAAATGAAGTAAAAAATGTAGGCGAATAGTTCGACCAGCGCATGACTTTCCAATCTGATGGGGAAAAAACATGCAATCAAATAAACGGAACCTTGATGTTTTTCATATCTTCAAAAAGAGTTACAGAAATGCATGAACTTTGCAGCCAAGGATGTTTGCAACGGTTATTTCAAGAAACATGATCACGCCACTCCTCTTCTAGGGAAACTGAGTTGGACCCAATGCAGCAAAGGTTTCTCATTCGTAAAGAACCTTTATTTATTCTAACACGTTTTACGGTTGGGTTTTAAATGCCTTACAACTACTGGTGTAGTGGGGGATTTGAGAAATGTGTAGTTTAAACTTCTTTTTCCAAGGGAAGAACTCCGCAGTCACGTGAAAAGCCCTACCTAAGCCGAGGCTCGAACCCTAGTCCTTTCGGCTATGAGGCTATGACGCTCACCACTAAACCATGGAGCCCACAAGTACATCATGAGAAAAGCCCGATATGTTTTCTTATCTTTACACCTCCCTCAAAGCAAATGTTATTCACTTTCTCCCACCTAAAACTGCAAACAAAAAGAA